>JACVVK020000183.1:572500-595000 GCA_018292915.2 Batillaria attramentaria | reverse complement strand
ACACACACACACACACACACACACACACACACACACACACACACACACACAAATCTTACACGTTTACAAACATACACAGATCGCTAATGTGCCAACATGTCTACGAGACGCTTCACTTCCTACAAACCTTTCTTTCCCTTTGACAAATCTCTTATTCCAGAACATGTTCAGCGGCCATGCGCGTCAGTGGTTTTAAACGCAAGCACGTGCAGCTAGGCTCACTGACAGACCCGCCGCCGTACCAGATCCCCCCCGACTACTTCACCGACACAGACGTTGGCCGGCCTGCAAAGACCTGGACAACAATGATGCGTGAAACACGGACTGTGCCGATCACGAGAACAGGCGTCATAGTCCCCCGGAGAGGATCAACACCATTGATCCTGTGTTGGAGTTTGTACGTCGATCTGGAGAATGTGGACTGATGGCTGCCAGACTTAAAGGTAGGGTACATATCTACCGTCGGGTTGGTAGACGGCGGGGCGTAAGTGGTTACTAGATCAACGGTGTTTTAGGCGCTTTTTGATGAGATAAAGGTAGACATGCTAAAGCCGGGAAGGGCCGAGTTGTGGCTGAGAATCCGGGGAGTGGGCATGGTGGGTACTATAGTGGGTCGGGCTTAAATGGTCACTTTCGGGTGTTTTTGTTTTTGTTTTTTTTCGGGGGGGGGGGGGGGGTTGTTCTTATTGTTGTTGTTGTTTTTGACAGTGTGCTTTTTGTACCGACGACAATAATTCATATCAAAGGGACACGGCCCCCGGCCCTTTCATCATATTTATTTTCACTTTTCATTTTTTCACTTCAGACTGATTGCGATTTGGGGTTGTCAGTGGAAAGAACTGAGGTTTAGCGTTAGGATTTGAGATCAGCTGTAGCTGGACGTTATCTTGGTGTGTGTGTGTGTGTGTGTGTGTGTGTGTGTGTGTGTGTGTGTGTGTGTGTGTGTGTGTGTGCCTCGAAATGCTTACTTGAATGTCAATTTTGTTTTTACCTCCTATTGTAATGGCGCTTGGAGCTTCTAATGATGGACAGACGTCATATTTAAATGATTATTATTGTTATTATTATTAGATATATATATGTACACTGTGATCTGAGACAAAACAACTAAGACACACAGCGGCCAGAGACAAACGCCCGTTGGGTGCGTAGTGGACGGAGGTATCTTGTCCCAAACAACGACAGTGACCATGTCAGCGGTAGTTTGAAGATGTGTGTCTTAGTCACGCGATGCCCTCATAGTTTACCGGGATAAAGCTTGAAGAGTGAGGGAGTCCGGAGACGTGTTACAGTAATTTAAAACAGCAGTCACGCTGGTGATCTGTAAATCCTGTAGGAGGATGTACACACGGCACACGCATTCAGATTCAGATTCGCTTTATTTCTCAGAGATCATGAGCTTGTAAGTGTGTGTGTGTGTGTGTGTGTGTGTGTGTGTGTGTGTGTGTGTGTGTGTGTGTGTGTGTGTGTGTACGGGTTGGGGGGGGGTAGGAGTTTAACGTCCTTTTCCACCACGTACGGGTGATATCAAACACGGGGCAACGAGCGAGGTACAATAATTTAAACAGCAGTCACGCTGGTAATGTGTAAATCCTGTAGGAGGATGCATACACACGCATTAACATTCAGATTCACTTTATTTCTCAGAAGAGAGATCGTGATCTTGTAAGAGTGTGTGTGTGTGTGTGTGTGTGTGTGTGTGTGTGTGTGTGTGTGTGTGTGTGTGTGTGTGTGTGTGAGTGGGGGGGGGGGTAGGATTTTAGCGCCATTTTCCACCACGTACTGGTGATATGGAAGACGGGGCAACGAGAAAAAAGGCCAGCACAAATATTTGGCCCCAGCCGGCATGCGAACTCACGACCCGAGGATTGAAAGTTCAACACTCGACCATTCGGCCATCCCGGCTCCCCAGGAGCTTGTGGCTCCATTTTGAAGTGTAAGGTTTGATGTAATAAGCAACTGGTTTTGTCTCTTTCAACAGGAAGATACTGTACGTCACATGTGTTTTCTTTACTTCTTATGCTGTACTCCAGCTGTTTAGTTTAGCGTGTTTCCACGAGAAGTCAACACATTGCTGCCAAATGTTTTCATTCCCCCCCCCCTCCTCCATCCCCCTTGGGAGTGCACATGTACCGCATTTTCTTTTATTTATTTGTCCACAGAAATGACCTGACATACCAGGCGACGAATTCTCGAAGGTTCCTGGGCTCAGCTGGCCAACGGGGAAATCAGCGTGGTATACAAAATTCAACAGCTCTGGATACGTGAGGGTCGTAATTTCACCGTACGCTCTGGACAGATTATTCCAAGGCCATTGCTGTGGGCTGCGTAACTGTGCTTGCCTATGTCAACTTGAAGCATCCCACACTTAGACGTTCCACGTGGAGAGACTGATTTCAAAACTCACTATAATACTTAACAGTTCTTCCTCTGTCTTCTTCAGTTTTCGATGAGATTGGATCATTTAACAGTTCTTTCGCTGTCTTCTTCAGTTTTCGATGAGACTGGATCATATCCGTTTCCCCGTGAGTACCGCACACTGAGCAGTCAATCGAAGGTCATCTGCTCAGACCCCTACATCTCGACTACCAGTGGTGTGTCCAAACGACCAACAGTTCTAAAGACTATTTGTAACCTGAACTTCACTATTCACAAGAAACACTCAAATTTATTTGCGAAGATGTGATGATGACAGATACTTCCATACTTCCACAAAATGGAACTGAAAGAGAAAGCGGAACGTTCACAGGCTCTACCAACGGAAGTGACGTCACAGCGGAAATGCAGTCCGATTGGGTGGTCCTCCTGCCAAAATGGAGCGAAGCCGTGCAGCGCTGGGGCGCTGCTTGGGATGTCCATGTGTTGACTTTCGCGGTGTGTTTCCTCGGGCAAGCGCTGGCCGTCATTTTCATCGGAATAAAGTTTCACAAGAAAGTGTTCAGGATCAAAGTGATCATGTGCGCTTTGGTTCTTCTCAGCCTGTTCGGGATTCTCCGGTTTGTGTTTTTCGTCGTGGACCCTTACGGGTATAACGACACAATGTCTAGTGTTATGAACCATCTTCTGCTGCAGTCTGTGTATCCACCCTTGTGTGGTTCTTACGGACTTCTCCAAATCGTGTTGGTGAAGGTCACGGGTGTACAAATTGGAGGCAGACGATCTCAGAGGTTTCAGTCTGTCTTGTTTGTGGCACTAGGGTATGCTTTGTGTATGGGTTCCGTACACCTGACGGTGTTCTTAAACCACCGTTTTAGACCTGTTCTGTTACTGGACAGTTGTTTCTTAGTGGGGTGGCTTTCTTACCTGTGTGTCACCTTCATCTGTGGTGGGTTTCGCATCTCCGAGTACGCGCTGGAGGCCAAACAAGCAAGGAAAGAGTTTATTTCTTCCAGGAAGAAATTGAGGCGTGGCGCTTATTCTGAAGGTTCAAGTCAGGGTGCTGAAAACCCGGCGTTTGATTGTTTACTGTTACAGCTTTGTGCTTGTTGTTGTCCTAGATCGCACAAACGCCTTATTCACGATGAACTTGGGCCATCTCCACGTGCGTCGTTCATTGTCGGTGAAGCAGGCGATGACGTGGCTTCCACGATGTCTTCAGACTCTGACGCAATTTCTCTGACGTCGTCAGTAGGGGGCAGTTATAGGAAAGCCCAGCGTGTTTCGTTTTGGAAAAGACAGAACGACAGGTTGTCATTAGTTAGTCAAGCGAAAATGTCAAGGTCAAAGCAACCTGGTGTATCACCGAGAATGAGCGTGACAATCTCTGAAACGTTTTGCAAAACGTGCAGCGATTCTGAGTTCGAAAGTGACGTTCTTCAAGATGATGCGGTTCGTTTAAATCGAATGCGTTTCTCAAGAAATAAACGTGGAGTCGGCACTAACGATATTCCAAAAGACGAGACAGAAGGCTTCTGCGTAAAATATAAACACACACCAAAAGGCCGCAGGAGAAATCTTCGCCCAAACGAGACTGAAAAACGAGACAGCTGTGAAAATGACAACACTTGTGATGAGGTAAGGGAAAATTGGGCAAGAAGCAGAAGCTTGGACGAAAAGAACAAGTGTGCCTCTTCAACGTCCATCGAGTCTCAGATGGTGGCATCGTCAGCGGATGTTAGTTTTGTGCGAGAAGAAAAACGCAAACAAAGCCAAGAAACTACAAAACATACCCCAAAAAGAACTGCGCGTGAAACACTAGACTACGAATCTCGTTCTTGGGGGCATGAATACTATGCCGCCTTGCATCTTGCAGCGCCTGACGACAGCCGTCTTTATCGCCTTGGAAACAATGGAAGAGGTGAAGGACAAAATTACACTTCGTCTGCTTCGGAACACGAGGCGGAAGTAACTGCAGTAAGCAGCAGTCACGAGGACCTTCAGAGCACTGGCTTACTGTCGACTGGAAACGATTTGATTGGCAGTACTTTTTCCGCTACAGACAACCCGACGCGTTTGACGGATGGTAGTGATAAGCAGGAGACATCCCGAAATGAAACGTCAAGGATGACTGGAAGGAGGAGACGGTATAGGGGAAAGTACGACAGAAGTTCAAGCGATTTAGGTGTTGTGCCCTTCACAACATCGCATAATCCGGGGAAATCAGTCACTGAATTTAAGGAGGCGAGACACAGACGAAGGTGTAATCACAAGAAACATACAAAGCGTCCCTTGCTCAAAAGTCATAAGTGCACAGCCAGGAAACATCCCTATCACCAAAGTCTTTTGTCTCAAAGATCTCTTGGCTGCCTCAGGCGAATTCAAAACCATAAGGTCCTGTCATCGAAGTTAGTTTCCTACTGCTGTTGTGAGACGTTCGACGAGAATTCTTCCAGTGAGAATGAAATGGCAGCGTCAGGTACGGACAGTGAAGGATACCTTGCTGACAACGAACTACCCTGCGTACCCCTGGATTCTGTGATATCACGGAAGAAGAGTCCGAAGTCTTCTTCTAAACCTACCCATCCTCTGCGTCTTGAAGCTAGAGCGCTCATGTCGTACACAGGACAACACCGACGACAATCCGGAGACCAGCTTCCATCACACACAGGCAAAGACAGCGTTGGAGGTACAGCGGGACGTTTACCACACTCGGAGACAACGTTCACGATCATACCAGATGATGAGGACGACAGTGTGGTGGAAAACGTGCAGTCAGCCGATCTTGATGCCTCACTGCAGTGTCTTGACTCGCGTGTGTCCAGCTCAAGTTACTACCTCGGTGAACTGCAGGACAAGGACGCGGCGAACGTGCTCCGCCTCCCAAAACCGGGGCGGCCAAGGACGGACACGGACCATCGACGAGGAATTTCTCTCGCTGACCTCGATCATAAAACACAACTCATTGACGTGGATAAAACTCGACGCCAAGACCACGGGAGTGAAATTTCGGATAAAGATGACGACATTGTGAGCGTACGTAATCCGGACCTCGCTGCCTCGGTCCAAACGATTCGACTTCCGTTGCGGACGCATGCGCAGAGACACACTTCCGTCGACCTGAACCAAATCCGGCGAGCGGGCATGGTGGGCCGAGCGGTGCAAGGAGTATACTTGCTGACCTTTTTGCACCTGTTCACGTGCCTGCTTCAACTGTACAAGGCGTTCGGTAGGTATGGCGTGCTGTGGGCTTCCGGTCGTGATGAAGGAGTTGCCGCCCCTGACCCATGGCCTTGGCTGACGTTCCAGACTTTGGTCAGGTGGGTATGGCTCACAAAACTAAATGTGTTTATATAAATAGATTTAAAACTCTGTGGTATGGCTTGAAGCTGAATGATCTGCCCTCAGCCCAACATCCTTGTCACAAAATGTCAGTGGTTTACAGAGTAAGCATAGGTGGTTCTTTTGAGGTTTAAGATCTCCAAACCACGCAAAGACTGAAGCACTAGGAAAAGATCAGATCCAAACAACAACAACAACAAAAATGATAATGAATAAAACGCTGCCAGAATTTTAGCATTTTTCGCTGTGATACAGTCGATGTTGCTGCTGTCTGTGACATGAACAATCAAAAACAAAAATGCAAATACGCGCACGTGTTTCTGTAAGATATAGTGATATACATTTGTTCACACACACACACACACACACACACACACACACACACACACACACACACACACACACACACACGAGGGTGGGTGTTTGAGGGTGTAACGTCCTTTTCCACCACGTACGGGTGAGTTCAAGGACGGGGCAACTAGAAAAAGGCCAGCACCAATATTTGTACATGTATTTACATTTGGGGAATTGAACTCATCATCTGTGTGTGTGTGTGTGTGTGTGTGTGTGTGTGTGTGTGTGTGTGTGTGTGTGTGTGTGATCAGCTATCTCGTCTCCAAGAGATGCTGACACCTCTAGTTCTAAGCCTTCTTCGCGACACAAGCGTAACAGAAAGACAAGACAAGACCTCTTAGGAAAAGGCGAACACAAACATTCGGCCTCAGCACGGGAATCGAACTCATGACCCCAGCGTTGATAGTCCAACGCTCTACTAGCTCCACTTTCCCGGCTCCCAGAGAGAAAGAGAGAGAGGGAGGGAGAGAGAGATGGGGGGTGGGGGGGGGGGAGAAGAGAGACGCCAGACCCCTCATTGCGCGGATTAATCGGGTACAAGAAGCCAGAAGAGACAGGAAGGTCGAAGGCGTAGTGAGGCAGTGAATCCGGCTGAAAGGGGGGCCTGTTCCGTAAATTTAAGCGAGAAACGTGCTAGACAATTCGATGAAAGCGCCCCGACTTTTTCTAATGGTCTAAGCTGCCCTAACAAGCCTCGCCTCCGACTTGGGGGCCCAACAGGGAAAAATTTCATTACCGCGCTGGAATCTTTTTCCGCGACGCACGGAATTCGGCAAGCTGGGGACACGTTGGTGGTGTCTTTACATCTTTACATGATGAGTCTCTCTCTCTCTCTCTCTCTCTGAACAATATCTGAACCATGCTAAATTACTCGTTATCAGATGGCACTATTACATGTTACCTTTTTACAAGTTATGTTGTATACTACAATTTTAAACACCATGCTATCTACTTCTTCACCTATTTTCCGATGTGTTTCCTTGTATCTTTGCATGTTTATTTTTTTTTCTATTTTCTTATTAGATTTACTCCCTTTGTGCCTGGTATACTTTTTTTTTGTGGTCATATTAGCCTTTATTTTTTTAGGTGTTCCTAGATTAGCAGGACAGCTTGTAAGATAGGTAGACCATGCCTACAAGTCTTTATCCTGAAATAAACGTTTCAGTCAGTCAGTCAGTCAGTCTCTGTTTATGCACCTTACTTGTATAAGGCGTTCAAAAAGTAGAGATATTATTCTCAGTTAATTATGACTGTTGTTACATGCAGTACTGATGTACGTGTGCATATACTACTGTCACTACTATGTGAATTTTGCCGTATGCATGTATATCCATACCCCACCAACCTTTGCATAGGACCAATGGCCTACCATATAAACTAATTCTATTCAGTTCAACTCTCTCTCTCTCTCTCTCTCTCTTAACCTAATTCCGTGCGGCGGCAATGGCTAGCGAAGCTTTGACGCAGTCTGGCGAGTCAATCAAAGCTTCCGAATTTATAGCCCCTAGAGGGTGAATAAGTCATTGCAGTCTGCAAATTAATTATTTTTGTCGACCACTTAATCGGTCGTGTTGAGTGTCGGCTTTCACCCTCCTCTTCTCAGACGCACGCGATAGGGTTGGTATTTTTTTTCCCTCTCTCTCGCCTCAGACACAACCCTTGATCGATTGGTCACTGTGTGGAGGGTCGGCCTTAATTAGGCCTCCCAACCCCCCCCCCCCTCCTCCTCTCCCTGTCCCCCGGTCCATGAGCTGTGTGGTAATTAGGGTAGATGCAGAGGGTTTTTTTTTTTTTCTATGGCCCGTGACCCTCCAGCCTACTGCTACTGCTGTTGCCGCTAGTTAAGATTCAAGCCCGCGCTAAATTGAGTTCATCTGGGTGGAAGAGCAGCAGGATGTGTTTTTTTGGAGTGAGGTTTGGACCAGGATATAAATTCATCCCCCCTACCCTCTACCCCCTCCCTCCGACCCCCTTAACAAGCTACAAGTGTCGCCCAGTAGATATCTACGTCACATACAAGTTCACAAAGTTTTGTAAAGAAATCCAGCGACAATATCCTCAGTACAAATGATAAGAAAACTCGTTTAGGGGTCGAATTCTTGGAAACAAAACAAGAATGGTTGAACGTCAGCTTACAACAAAACCAGAATACAACCAGGAGAAAAATCTTTTTTTTCTTCTTTTTTTTTAAAGACATCTGACCTTTTGATCGGTCCCAGCGGGCTACCGAGCCCTCTACGGTAACACGCGACAGTAAGCAGAGAAAAACAACGATAAGACTGAGAGTGCTCGAACATAGTTTTTGGGAAGCTCGGTGGTGCAGTAGGTACTGCAGCATCGATCTGTTCGAACACTTGTTTGACAGTTGCGGTAGTCGCTCATCCTAATGTAAACGGCATTCAAGGGGATACGGCCAAGAGGCCCACCCGTCCGCCTGCGAATCCTGAGGTACCGAGTTCAAATACCTCGGTAGGCAGACTCGTTTACGGCTCCTGTCTCTCCTTTGTTTACACACCAATAATAATAATCATAAGAAGAATAAGAATATGCTCATTAATACAGGCGCTCTATCCGGCTCTGATATTTGGCTCAAAGCTAAACCCAACATGCACGCTCACGCGAATCACACGCATTCCGTCACACGCTGGACATAAACACATTACAATCACGTGGTTCGAAGGGCCAGCTCAGCAATTTAAGTTTCGGAAATTTAGAATTGCATTTTTTTTTTTTAATTTTGTGGGTTGAACATTTTCAAAGCAGAGGCGGAGGAAGCTGGAGTACCCCGACGGTCGGCCCGAAGGAACGATGCCACATACGAGAAAGAAAAATTCTTCGCCCCGTGGGACTCGAACCTGACCTGTCGCATTGGTGACTAAGTCTTAACCACTGGACCACCGACCGCACTCATGCATAAAATTATCAACTGTGCACGTTAATGATCCCATTCCATGCGGGACGGGCCAAGGAATGGGGAAAAAAACACACACACACACACACACACTCCATGCATGCAGGAAAAACAAAACAAAAAAAAACCAAAATCATAAAAAGCTGGTGCTGTACAATGGTGACGCGCTCTCCGAGGAGGGAGAGCAGCCCGAATTTCCGTTACCACATCAACACATTTCGTTGTTGTTGTTGTTGTTGTTGTTGTTCGTCCATTGCGAGCGATGATGACCATGACATCAGTCTGTTGGAGTTGACTGGATGCGATGTGTCCGGAGATGACTGATGAGTCCAATCTGGGCACGGAATTACCTTGCACAGGTAGGACATGGTGTATTAGCTTCCGGGTCACGTAACAACAACTCGGCTAAATATAGTAGAAAATCTTTGCCCCTTTTAAAATGTGTGTGCAGAGTACAAAAAATGGCAATCTGGTGCTTTTTGTTGGCTTTGTAAACAAGTTTCATGCCAGGTGATAGTTAAATTAGGGACAAATGAGGCTGACTTGTGGACTATTTGTATTCATGCGCGGCTGGCACAGGCGCCAGCAGACGACCGTGGAATGAGGGGGTATGTGGTTGCTGCCAACATTGCCAAAAAATGGAATATTGGACTTTGTTGAAATTTACTCTACACATGAGTCTATGGCTGCCTGATTTTTGTGATTTTTGGTGAATTTTAAAGCATTTCTACGGTGTCATCTGCAACGTTATGTGTAAGAGGAATATAATTATAGCGTTTTCCTCCAAATCTGCATCTCTGGTACGTAGCCTGTATACATGTGTGGGTCCGGCTGTGGAGTGGCTGGCAGCTCTCGCCTTTCGGGCAGCGCGTTTGCTTTGTTCATTCTGGATTCTCTGCTCCTCTGCTGTGAGGGCGCCACGTGTGACTTTTGCTTGTACATCGCGCATGAGTATCCCACATTTTTTGGCTCTTTTCGGTTTTAACCCTGTATGCAAAAATCAGGCCAGGTTGACGGTTCCTTGACGGCTCTCAAGTTCAACTAATTTTATTCGGTGGTCTAGTGGTTAAGAGACTTGTCACCAATGCAAGAGGTCAGGGGTACATGCCCCACTCGGGGCAAATAATTTTTCCTTCTCGTATGTGGCACCGTTCATTCGGGCCGATCGTCGGGGGTTCTCTCCGGGTACTCCGGCTTCCTCCCCCTCTGCTTTGGAAATGTTCAGTCCACCAAATTTGAAAAATAAAAGCAATTCTAAATTCCGAAATTTAAATAGCTCAGCTGACCCTTCGCACCACGTGATTGTAATGTGTTTATGTCCAGTGTGTGAGAGAATGCGTGTGATTCACGTGAGCGTGCGTGTTGGGTTCAGTTCGCGGCGCTTTGAGCCGATTCATGAAATTGGGTAAAGCGCCTATACAATACTCATTATTATTATTATTATTATTTTTTTTTATTATATATATATATCCTCTAGGGGCATAGAATAGAAAAAGAAATACAAACGGTACAACATGTGCAGTGCATCTTCTATACATACATACAGACAGACAGACGTTCACCCATACCCACAATCAGGCCAAGATCAACGGTTCCTTAACGGCTCTGGGTCGAATGGTAGAGCGTTGGACTTCCAATGCTCGGGTCGTCAGTTCGAATCCCGGCTGGGGCCAAATGTTTGTGCTGGCTTTTTCATCGTTGCCCCGTCTTTGATATTACCCGTATGTGGTGAAAAGGACGTTAAACTCCCAAAACACCTACCCACCCACCCACATTTCCTTAGCGGCTCTCACTGCAGCCAAAACGGGTATGATCAAAGTGCAACAGTCCCACTAAGCCAGACTTAAATCCATGCAGACGTAGATCAATTATGATTTTTTTTAATTGATTCCACTGGTGCGCAGCCCCAAACTTACGCGATAGGAATGTGAGTTAATGGGACTGAGAAGGAAATGTACCATTACGACAGTCGCCTTGCAAGCACTGAGGACAGCCCAGGGCCCGTAGGTAAATCTCGAGGGTAATTTAACCCACGGCTACGGGCCTAACCCAGACTAGGACAAAAGAAACCCCAAAAGAAAATTAAATAAAACAGGAAGCGAAGGAAGAAAGACAAAAGGCCTTCTATAACGGCATAGGCACCTTGCTGGAATGGACCCACTTCCTGATTTAACACAAAAAGCAACAGAAAATTTAACCCTAGAGCTAGTTCAGTTCGAGGTTAGACTCTAACCCGGGGCTAAACTCCCTATCCCCGACTTTTACATGCGGGCCCAGAAAACCCCCTGATGTCCTCGTTGCCTCCGCGTTAGCGGCAGTGGTCATACAGCACATGCTTTGCATGCTGAACATTCTCACCGTCCTGCTCAGGGCCTCGTGATGCAGGTCCCCTGGGCCCGTGCTAAAAGAACCCGGCGTTAACGGCCCTGGAATTAATCTGGGAGACTGCGATGGCTGGGTGATCAAACCTGCCATTACTCTCTTTTTTCCATCAGGGGAAAGGAGGCTGCTTCACTCTCGTCTCTACATGCTGTAGTGATGTCCATGCACCTCCGAGTCTTTTTTTTTTTTTTTTTTCTTGGGGATGTCATTCATTTTGAGTTTGTGATAAATCTGTGTGTGAAGACGTTGCAAATACAAAAAAGTCCCAAGAAGATCTGAAGGCCAGTATTTTAACAGTCTGCCGATTGCAAGATGAGTGCTGGGTGTATGTGTGTGTGTGTGTGTGTGTGTGTGGGGGGGGGGGTGATGCTTTTCTCTTTAGTTTCTTCTCTTTCTTCTTCTTTAAAAAAAGTGCGTCTTGAGTCCTCTGTACCCAACAAGTTAACCGAGAGGATTTCCGTGTGCATCAAACCGCATTGCCACACGACCATTGCCCAGATAAGCTTTGAGGAGCTCTCTTTTCTTCTTTCTTTCATTCTCCCTTGAAATCACTCACTTCGTTCTGCTCTCCGAGAAGTGTGTGAGCTTTATACGTGCGTGAAACTGCTTTGTCACATCGCCGTCCCTCCCGGCCCCCTCTCCCCCCCCCTCCTCCTCCTCCTTACTTCCCCCTCCCAAATGGAGGATCTGAATCGATTTGACTTTGTGGGAGCGAGAACGTCACGACCACCCTATCCAGAGATGAAGAAGACAGAAGTTAGAACGACCCAATTTGAAAAACTGATGGCTTTTTTCCCTGAGAACAAAGCAGCCCAAGGCATGGGGTTGAAGTGGGTTTTTTTTTATAGGGTGTCGTATTCCAGTCAATCTTCCATCAGGAAGGAACAAATCTTGTGGTTGTTTTACAAGAGGGGCCCATTCAAAACTTTAATCCTGAGAGAGAGAGAGAGAGAGAGAGAGAGAGAGAGAGAGAGAGACAGACAGACAGACAGACAGACAGACAGACATTCAGACAGACAGACAGACAGACAGACAGATGAAACGATATAAGCGTTATTTCAGACCATTCTTTAAACCAACCGTTTCTTTTTTCCTTTTTAAAAAAAAGAAACCCCCCAAAAAGAATAAAATTCAAACAGATTTTGAACAAATGAGAATACCAAAATCAGAATGGCAGTAAATGAACAGGATAAATGTTTGGCAAGAGTACCATTCTGTAATTTGGTGTTGCTAGACTACGAAAGAAAAAAAAAGATAAACAAAAAAGAGTAAGAACAGAAAAGAAACCGTTATTAGACTGCAAGTGAGGCACTCAATCAAGGGAGAAAATGGCGTAGCTGCTTCACCAATACGCGAGTGGTGTCTTCCGCACTGTCCTTTGGTGGCTAGATCCAACGCTACTCACTTCACCCGCTCACTGTAGGGCAGCTTTAATTTGTTGATTCAGAGAACCGTACCGTCATTTAGCAAAAGGGCTCAACCGCTATAGATTTGATAAGTACTTACAGGCACTTTAACCAAATGGTGTACCGTAGCACTGTGCTGATCTGGTCTCCTGCAACCTCCACCGTCATCCGGAAGAAAAAGGATCTAAGCGCCATTGGATTTGAAATTCGCTTTGACCCTTTTTTCTTTTTTTTCAAGACGGCGATAGACCGACTAGTGTAGTACTACCTCAGCATCAATACTCTCCTGTAGAACTGTCCGAGACGCTTTGAACGTGGTCAAAGGGGACAGCGGATAAAGTTCTGCCCAAGTCTTCGTGGTCGGTGTTTGTTCCCACGTCTTTCTGTCCATCTGGATGTGTGCTGATCAGCGGGTATTGGCCTGCATGGTGGTCGGTCCGAGGGCACTGGTCATTCTCTCATTGACATCGGTTCATGACTGCCGATATCCATCTGCTACCAGAGAAGTATATCTAGGGGAACAAGCCACGGTCTCTGGGAAAGCTGAATGGGTCCCATAGACCCCGGGTCTTTCGGCAGGGAAGAGCTGGGGGGTGTGAAAGCAAGAACGGCCGGGGGGATTTAGCATCGGTTCCATGGGTTAATCTTTGCTTTAGCCCCTCGCGCTGCTGGATATCATCGTATTGCTTCCGTCGGGACGACGTTGCCCCGGTGCTCTGGCACAGATAGTGGAGTTGTAAATCAAACCCGTTTGAAATCAGCCAGGACCCCCTTCCTAGCCTCCTCCCGTTCTTCAAATCGAGATTCAGGGGTTTGTTCTGGATTTCACGTTATTCGATCGTCTGTTCTTTTTCTGTTCTGTTGTCTGTTTTCAGCGTGTTTTGTATTCAAGAGAACCCAATTACCGTCTGGGGTGTAGAGGATCTTCTGTCGAAATCAGCCGGAAGTCATCTTCAGCTTTTTGAAAGAGTCCAATCTCTTTTATAAAATTTAGTCCCTCCCCATAATTCAACCTATCTTACGTTTTATCCTGAAGGTCTCAGCTCTGGGGAAACATCTTGTATGGATTCTCATTTAGACTATGCAAAATTTGGAGAGATATATATATTTACATCATGTTTTAACCTGTGCATTTTTGTTTTAAAGGACCTGGCAGTAAGGGACCCTGTATAGCTGCGAAATAGTCTTTGTTGCTTACGCAGCTTTAAGCCCTAAAAATTCACTCATTCACTCATGTGAGCAAAAACAGGACAAAACTGTTGAATTGTTGGTGTCATCGATGAGAACGTATAGTTTAAAAGGGAAAATACGTAAAATCACGTCTAAACATGATTCATGAAGTACTCTTGGTCCCTTTGAAACGGCACATTTCTGCTGTTATTAATTGTTCAAACTGCAGATAATCTCTATTTGAAACATGCACCATTCTTTGAAACACGCCCATCAAAAAAAGGTTGTTTGCAGAACTCACGTAGAGAACTTAGTTACAAACAAAAGTAAGATCAGAAAAATTCTTTTCGCCGATATATTTTTCAAGAGTATAACCACTGATAACGTCATTTTCTACAGCTGGTATTTCCATGTCACTGCATGCTTCGCGGTAAAACTATTCAAGAAGGGTTAAAGAAGTTCGGGTTTTTTGATATGCGTTTTTCTTCGAGAAATTATTAACTTGGTTATATCAGCGACCACCAACGTCCATGCGGTATCACTCCGGAAATGCGTAAAAAACAAGTTGATGTTTGTAAATTGCGTTTCCTTCAAAGAGTCATCAACTGATAGTATTTCCGTCAGTTGATTCTAAAACCACCGGCAGTGCTCTATCAGGCCGAAGGACACAAATACACAGGGCCTCAAAATGCCTATATATTCCCTATTAGCCTCAGGCATTATCGTCACCCCTACAAAAGCTTCAATCTAGAAACAATTACTACAATGAACAAACGATTCAAAGGCACGCACCTGAAAGGAGTTTTAAAAAAAAATGAATGTCTCCTTTCCGCTCAGGCCTCACGTCTACTTTCTCTTTAGGCCAGAGAGCCACTTCACACAAATCCGCGTCACTTGTGTCCGACCTCTGTGCATAAAGTCCCAGCTTCACTGGCAGCTTGCCTCTTTTTGCGACCCCCTGGCATGCACCTTGACCTTACATAACACAAGAATCACGAAAATCACGCTTTTTCATGACAACAAAAATCACAACAGACCAGCACACTCGGCAAACAGGGTATCTCAAATAAACACCAAACATGCCCCACGGTCAATTTGTGTCCTTCCGCCATTAAGTTTATATTGGTAAATTATGCGTACCTATTCGTTCACAAAGCCTTCAACTGGCATAGTTTCGTCACCTGATTTTCAGTTTCAGGGCGTTACACTCTCAAACATCCACACCGCAACATTCAATTTTGTGAGTGTTTTCTTTCGTACGTCACCAAATGCCAGGTCATATCTTCATCACCTGTTATTCAACCGCCAGCACTCTCTGCGCGAAACACAAACACGCGTCAATAAGTTTTCGTCAGTTCTTGAGTGTGTCTTCTTTCCACAAACGTCATCAAGTGTTTAAGTCACATTTTCCCTGGCTAATGTTCGCCTGTCAGCACCTTTCCAACCCCAGTATCCTGACTCGGTCTTGAGAGGTCTTCCTCGGGGCTTTCACTGTCAATATGGGTTATGAATCTTCCCGGCACCCCCCACTCCATCCAATTTCTGCCTGTTTGCCTCCATTACCGTGGTGACAGTGAAGGAACGCAGTTTCTTGGCGGCGAGAGAAAGCCAAATTGCCTGGATGGGTTTCAAAATTGACAAGAGGTGGCTCCCTTCATGCCCTGGTGAGGAGAGGACAGGGTTTTGGGGGACGGCGAGTTTGGGCGAGCGGTAATGCCCCTTTCTTGTTTTCAATTTGGAGGGGGTGAGGGAGAAAATGAAGGGAAATATGATGAAGATCGGCGGTCGTGCTGCAGTGCCTACGACGGATGCCATCGAGGGTTTAGTCTGGAGGGATGTCTCTGTCTCTGCCCCTCTAATCCCCCCCCCCCCTCTCTCTCTCTCTCTCTCTCTCACTCACACACACACACACACACACACACACACACACACACACACACACACACACACACACACACACACACACACACACACACACACACACAGACACACAGAGGATTTTATTCTCTTATTCTTCACACAATACTTTGCAAAAGAGAACACTTCCGTTCGGACATAATAAGGTTACCATGACACCTCGGCACAGATGCAACGTCCGCTAACAACCAAAGCATACATGTACAACCAATCAGCTTATAATCATGTTATGTCTAAGTTATAATTAGGCCAGTCAAGTTTAGATGTCTTTGCATCTTTGTTTTCAGATTATTTTGGATCCGATCATGGCACTGACTGAACAGTATTTAGTTATGGCTTTCGCTCGCTTGAAGGTATATATCTGCCAGATTTAACCGACTCACAAATTTCCTGTGCATACTCCCTAGAGAGCCAACAATCAAACCAAATGTCGTGCACACACACACACACACACACACACACACACACACACACACACACACACACACACACACACACACACACACACACACACACACACACACACACACACACTTGATCTAAATTGTCACGGAAACGGTCACAGACTTTAGCTCTTTCCTGATATATCACGTGCTCAGCCATGCCAGCTCAAATTACTTCTTACATTTCCCGTACACATATTTCGTGTCCGGTCTGGATTGTATCTGAACTGAAAAGCAGTTTTTGTGGGTTTGTTTTGTTTCGTTTCGTTTCCTTTCCTTTCCTTTCGTGTTTTGTTTTGTTTTGTTTTGTTTTCCTTTTGTTTTGTTTTTGAATCCCTCCTCCATATAAAGTCACTGAAATGCATGAACTAAAAGTCTTTCGAATTGAAAGTTTTTGGTCTCCAGAAAAACTTGAAATAATATACGATTACTGATATAATAATATACGATTATTGAAATAATGAGTAATTTACTCAATTAATCAAAATATACTTCTTAGACAGTCTTGCACAGTCGTTATCTGTGTCTTGGTGTCAAATTTCTTCCGTGAGTTCGCTTCACTGTGTATGATTGTGTCGTTCTTGGCATCTCCTTTAAAATGTTTACCTCTACGTCATGGCTTGGATGAAAATTCTAAAGACAGACGTGGGCAAACACAGTAAGAAGTTTTCATCCAGGATTTTTCCCAGGTTACGTGATGAAAATAGATTCAACAATTTCAGCGCTGCATGCTCTACCCCAACTTGATGAAGTCTGACCACGCACTCCAAACGCCTTCACCGGCAAAAGAGCTCTCGTCCTAAGGGGCGACAATTTGTTGATCAAACATTGACCCTCCGGTAGGTCCGGTCCCGCAGACGGTAACTATTGACAACCATTTTTGCCCGGATGTCCAGCGGAAGACGTCAAACTGTGCGGCCGATCGTTCTTTGCCTTGAGGACCGCGTCAAGTTCTTGCGGGTCGTATGTGTTTTGTCGTTCAAGGTTTCCAGCGTGGGGTCACCAAAAGTCAGCAGACATCCTGGTTTTGCTGTACATCTTGTTTTAACCTAGTTCTAATTGCTATTCGTTTTCTACACATTTTTGTAATAGGGAGTTCGATAACTTAGCACGAAGGTGCAGCGTCTCCTGCATTTCCTAGGCTTATACTGCACCGTAGACCAGTACGCACCATTTCTTCAATGTTACAGTTTTATCCGGTTTAAATGATACAGAAGTGAAACGTATTTATTATTTAACAGGATAGATTTTTAATATATATTTACACCTTGTTTGATTGTCTTCCTTTTTTATTTTAATCTGTCGGAGAAGGACCTTGATTCGCCGCGAAATAGTCTTTGTTGCTTGCGCGGCGTTAAGCCCTAACTAACCAACTAACTAACTTGGGTGTTTTTTCAAGTAGCGTAGACACAGTGAGCCGCGTGGCTCCCGTGGCTTTAAACCCCTAAAAGCTCACACACTCACACACTCGCCGTAGGTCATTCGCTTTCAAGGATTGATCGCGTTTGTGCGTGGGTGAAAACTGTCCTACAAACTGGATGTACAGTACTCGTGGGTTGTTTACATTCTATGTTTGTTTCCATCTGCCACACACGTGCATACGCGGTTTACAGGCTGGCGTGTGCAGGCCGATGGGACAGAGATGACACACCTGCACAACAAAGGTGGTTGACTTGGAGAGCGATGACTAAATGTCAAGCGTTTCGTCCGCAAGCAGTGACACATGTAAATAATAATAATAATGATAATAATAATAATAATAATGATGATGATGATGATGATGATGATGATGATGACGATGATAAATAATAATAATAATAATAAATAAATAAATAAATAAATCCGAGAAATGACGAAACTAAAAAATTTTAATGAGGAATGACAATATACGAACACAAAACACCACAAAGATAAGAGAAGAAGGAGAAAACGAATGAGATCTTTTACACTGAAAAGAAGACTAACACTGTGTTACTGTTAGGAAGACAGAAGACAAATCATACTAGAAGAAACTATACAGAAAGCCGGCCGCCACCGAGTGTGAACCCGCACTAAGAAAACTACCCATTGCTAATATTTGTTCCAATTTCTGTATTTGCTTTGCTTTCTTCTTCTTTGTTTTTCACCGCTTGGGGATTCTGTATAACACCCCTATAAAACTGTCAAGAAACTTGGTAATAGTCATTTTGTTGATGGATGCAGAGTACACATTGGTGCCAGTAAACTGCAGTGTCTGGTGACTGATGACTGGACCGTTTCTAATGTAATGGACGACTCCACTCCCGTCAGTCTAAAGGGTCGAGCCCCCAGAATTCAGCCAATCGCGTCCCGCGACATAATGAGCTACAACACGTGGCATGGTGTGGCAAACGTTTTTGCCAGACACTACAACGAAGGAAGCACTTGCAGACTGTAGTTTGATATGACTGAAACGTGGAAAGAAAGCAGTAAGTCCATGGACGTCAGTTTTGAGGATAAAATACCGTTTCGTCAATCTCTTTCGTCTTGAAATCACCCCTTTTCCCATACAATGACGTCACGAAATGGACGTACTGTGTTTTGCTGTCTTGAGTCGTCTGTTGCTGGAACAGGAACATATTCGGCAGAAACGAAACTTAAAGACTAACAATCTTTCTTATACATGTAGAGACACCCAGTAGCCACCGAAAGACTTCACTGAAAGAAAACCAGCTCTGACTGTAGGCGTGAATACAGGACGGATGGGTATTTGAGGATTTGACGTCCTTTTCCGCCACCCATGGGTGTGATACCAAAGACGGTGCAATGAGAAAGAGGCCAGCACAAATATATGGCCGTAGCCGGGATTCGAACTCACGACCCGAGCATTTAGAGTCGAAAGCTGTACCATTCGGCTATCCGGCTCCGCCTGAACACAGGACTAATAATCGAAATTTATTAATCTTCAAAATGTAGTAACAGGAAACATCTTTATGCACAGTGCTCATCCCGGTTGACCTTCGCCGTATGTCGTGGGTACAATTGTACCCACACTTTCATGCAAACGTCCGTAGCTCAGTCAGTTTTAGAGGTCTGCAATCACAACAAAAACCGCAAACAGCGTGTCTTTAAAAAACAAACAAACAAACAAAAACCCACGCGGCTGTGCAAAACGCGCAGTCAGCTCTGTCACAGCTGCAGAGTTTTCAGCGCCTTATAAAACCAGAGTGTGCGTTTGCCGTGTCTTCATTGTTCAGTGAGGGAGACAACAGTGCCTGCTGGGTGTTGTGCGCTGCACGAGAAGAGTGCGACTTACTCGCTCAAACTAAGCTGTGAAATCACGCTCTGCTGGCCTTTTATAGAGGTTTTAGGGACACTGAAAACTCTGTAACTATGACAGAGTTGACTGTTCATTTTGCACAGTCGGATAATTTTTGTGTTTATTTTTTTAACACACTGTTTATTGCTTTTAGTTGAGATTGCAGTTCTTTAAGCTAGATCCACGAAACTTCACCACTTTGTCAACAAGGGTGTTGGTGACGCTTGTGTGATTTTGTTTTGTAAATAAACAAGTAACTAAACAACAACTATGTTGTGTAAGAATCCCCGTACATCGTGGGTGCAAGACCACCCATGCTTTTAAAGAAGGGAAAATAAAACAAAACAAAAAAACATCGTTAAACAGACCTTGCACGAAATGGTATGTTTGACAAGACATTGTAGTCGTTTCCCAGGGCTGACTACAACAAAGTTACCGTGTTTGCTATTGTCAGGATGTGGTGTATGGCCGTTGAGGCGGTGCAAAGCAACCCTTGCAATCAATCAACCATCCACGCATACTCACGCACTCACACCATGCAGGAAACGAACACAAACCTACGACAGTCAGGAGAACTGAAGGGTTAGTTCCAGGATGTTGAAGTTTACTCCAGTCAGTGAAACAGACACACACACAAGCACACACACATGCACTCGCTCATCCATCCGCCATTCTCTCGCACATTCTCACGTCGTTCATTGTCATGGTCACCGTATCGTGGTGACCATGAGCCAATGACGACAACACATATTTTGTTTTGGAAACTGGAAGAGCTTCCCCAAAGAGTGTCTGAAACTGATTAAACTCATCTCCGTTTACCCTGAGGCATGTCGCAAAACGCACAAACAACATTGGCCTACCTAACAAGAATTTGGAGAAAGTGCCAGAGAACTTGAATTCGATTCAACCGTGTTGAATGATCAACTCTTTGTCCACCTCTCTTGAAAAAGTTTCAAAACTGTTTAATCAGAAGTTCTCCCTGCTGCAAGTGTCAAACATCAATTTAATCATTTCAGACTCAGGCTTATTCAACACAAAAAAGAACAGCAATCAAACAGGTGGTTTCTTTTTTTTTTTTTTTCTTTCCAATTTCCTTATCCTTTAGGCACCAGTGACAGGAATGTTTCCTCTATTAGCCATCCAACGTAAATTAGTTGCCAACAGAAAACAGGTTTCATCAAGCTTATGAGCAAGAGAGTGCTTCCCCCTTCCGGCTCTCTTCTCCACAAAAAAGCGAGAAATAAAAAGTCGAGTGTTGTACGGCCGGGGCGATAACTTCGTGCGTGACTGGCAATTGCCGCTCTTTGTTGAAGTTCAATTTTAGGGGGAGCCTGTGGCGCGTCACAATTGGATTGCGAGAGAAGATGAGGCGCATTAGTGGGCCAATCCCGCGCCACGCGCCCGCCGCCGGCACGCCATGATTGCGTGCAGCTTCTTCTGCTGGGGGAAGTGCAGGAGAACATTCGTGAAGAGTCAGGAAGCCCAGACTAACCCGTGGATTAGGCTCTTGCCGGAACTGGCGCCGGCCTGACAGCTTATACATTGCTCGGACACCAAACTCATGCGTGCATCTTTTCTACCACACGACTTAACTGGATGGTGCCGTTTTCAGGAGAGGTTGCAGTGCGCATCTGTAGCGACGTGTGCTTGACTCCTTACTGGTGTCCAGTCCTCTCTCTCTCTCTCTCTCTCTCTCACACACACACATACGGGGAGCCGGGATAGCCGAATGGAAGAACGTTGGACTCTCAATGCTCGGGTCGTGAGTTCGAGTCCCGGCTAGAGCCAAATATTTGTGCTGGCCTTTTTCTCGTTGTCCCGTCCTTGATATCACCCCTTACGTGGTGGTAAAGGACGTTAAACTCCCAAACACCCACCCACCCATCCTCTCTTACATACACTGACCACCATAATTATACACAGTGGCATCTCAGTTGTGCAGCTCAACCCCTTCATCTTTTACCTCTCCCTCCCTCTTGTTCTATGCTCTATGCGTCCTCTTCGATCACTTACTTGGCAGCCATGACTCAAACGTCACTAGACGTAAAATGTCCGTGCCGCAGAAATGGACGTTCAAGATACTAAATGCTACCATCTTAGGCTCATGGATCGTTCTGCGCTGATTTGGTTGTGTCTAGTATCACACCACTCAGGCACATACACAAATACATGCACTGACAGACTTGTGTTCAACTGACTGAAGCCAAACGCAGTAGCCGGTGGTATTATTGTAACACGAATGAACCTGGGCTCACGGTTGCAGTCACTTTTCACCGAGCAGGCCGACAGCGTGTTTCTCTCACGTAATTGTCTTCTCTGACTGTTTCATCCAGCAACCGACAAGACAAACATGGCTGACGCCACCGAGACGGCTGAATTTTCCTTTTTTTGTGTGTGTGTTTTTGTTTGCTACCCCAACTCTTGCCAGCTCCAGTGGTGTTCCTCCCAGGTCATGGGTGGAATCCACGGAGGGCTCGAAAGCTGGGGCATTTTTTTATTATTATTATGCATGATGATGGAGATGAGGATGATATGATGGTAAGATGCTATGGAGGTCCGTGTGGTTTGGGACTGTGGGACAGGGCCGTGTAATCATCCACATCATAAGACGTGTCATACCAAAGGAAGCACCCCCGAAGTCGCACTTGTCTATGGCCCGAAGTGCTAACCACTACACTACGGGGGCCTGGTTGGCTGAATTTTCCTCGTTTTACCGGCTATGAAACGTGAATGTGTTTCGTTCGGAGGTCTACTAATCTGTCAGATATACTATTTCGAGAGTATAGGCGTAGTCACGTGCGCAACTGTTCCAAAACAGAATTCGTCCTATATAATTATAGCCTAGTAATGGTTGCGTTAGTATCTTTAAGCTTCCTTTATGACCTGTAGGTCAAGAGATTGTGCATGTGAGACTGGTTCTTC
>JACVVK020000183.1:495000-570000 GCA_018292915.2 Batillaria attramentaria | reverse complement strand
GCTGTGATTTATTCCCGAGTCAGTGTGATGGACCAGTTACACAAGCAGGCCCAGTTCACACAGCCTGAGGAAATGAGCAGCGTTAGGTGTAAGCGTAAGCACCGTTTTGTTGTTGTTGTTTGTTTCTTTTTATTTAGCTCGGGCTGGAACTCGCTGGCGTCGCACGAGTCGACAATAATGGACCACGTTGATTGACTGCCGCCTTATAATCTAAGGGAAGCAACTCGTCGCTTTCGTGTGACGGGTCCTCTGCCTTTGTCTCCCTTGTATTACCACCAAAAAAATTGAGCTTTTCTTTATTAGTTCATAAACATGCTGTAGAAGCGGTGTAATTATGTGCAGTCATTCACGAAAGCTAGACCTCGTATAATGCAGTTTTCGCTGGCCTGTATATAGTTAATCAGGTTGCACTGTTATTCGTCATATTTCCAAGTTTGAAACAGTCCCCACATCACTTCAGTCACTCTTTGCAACAACAGAGAGAAATGGTTTCTGCCTTGGCTGGCGATGCATTCCAGAGTATGTCAGTTTTGTTCTGTTGTGCAAGTCCATAGCTGCTTTCAACTGGTCTCAAAATATCATAATGCTGTCCTCACTTAAACTTATAATGTTGGTTGTTGTAAACTTCTACCATTGTGTACATTCTGTCCTGAAACACCAATGACTGTGCTTCATGACTCTCTGATCAAGATGCCTGAGGTACAGAGATTTTAAAAAATAAAGTTTCACATTCACAGGACAGCCTTCCCTCTCAACTTGTTTTAATGTACATGTTTGGTCTTTTTTCAGTTCATTCACTCTATGTCTGTCACACACACACACACACACAGCAGAAACTTTTTAAAACAATTTTACTTTTTGCAGTATGATTTCAATGGCAAATTTTCTTTTAAAACTTTGTCATTTCTGCCATGCACACCAATAAACAGCTCCACACATATTTCTGAATTCATGCTACAGACTCTAAGCCAATAAGTGCAAGCGTCAAAAACCAAAAAGTGATAACAATGTTAACAAAGAGTGGTACGTAATATCCCTCAAGGTTTGGACCAACACTTAACAGGTGTACAGTTCGACTCTTAAGAATCTTAAGTAATGTTGCCAAAGAGACTCAAAGAACCCATACTGTTCACAAAGGAACGAAGTCTGCAAAGTGATGTTCAAAGCTGAAGTGGTCACATAGGGTATATCAGTAGCCTCCTCCGCACAATTTTCACTAGTTAAAAAGATACAGATGTTTATGTACAGTACCAAGATGGGAAACGTTCCAGGGTCGGAAGAGTTCAGAAACAGAAAGAAAAATGAAAATTTTTTAACTCTAGGAGTCGTTTTCTCAAAATGCACCCATGTTCAAATTCCACTGAGTAATTTCTGTGAAGGTGACCATTTAAAAAGACCAGACCTTACTTCATTAACCTTTGCCTGCTTCGAACCAAATGTACAGAGATCGTAAAATGCTGGAAATAAAACAAACTTGTTTTAGACAAGGTTTTGGCGGGGGGGGGGGGGGGGGGGGGGGGGAATGAATCTCTTCTTGGGCTTCTGACTTCTTCCAACCCTGAAAACTGGCATCACTGAAAATTCCATAATAAAGAGGCTTAAAATATCCACGTTCCTCTGGGTTCTCCCCCCTTTCAGTAAATTTTGCAAGTAAATTAAAATAATTTGCTTCAACACAAAGGCTTTGGACAAACTTTTGTTTGAGGTATTTAGTTTAAGAAGGTAGAAATCAAGAACCACACACTCAATCAGACGAAAACCTGCCCTTAGTACATGTACAGAACTAGATTATGAGAAGTGTTTGAAACATGCCATACATTCCCAACAGCAGCTAAAAAAAAAAAAAAATTAATAAAAAAAATAAACACAAATTTGCTCACCTGCAGCAACTAACATACCAACCAATTATGTAAATGAAAAAATAAACACCAAACTTACACTCAAGTAGAAATCTAATGGGCTTCTCTTCACAATGACAACATGAAATTTAGCACTGGGTCAATGAGATGCTTCTAATCTACAACCATGCTAACTCATACAAGCAATCGGTTTCAACAAAAAAGAGCCAAATGCATTAAAAATCTCTAAACGCCAAAAAAAAGGAAAAAAAAGTCTCTCAATCAAAAGAACAATTTTGCTGGGTGTTTCTGTTGTTGTTGTTCAATTTGGATACTGCATTCAAATTTTCTTTTGCATCTTGCTTTTCTAGAAAATGCAACTGGTATGGTTTCAAAAATAAGGAAAATTTTTGAAAGGCAAGACAGGGAACATCGTTTTTTTAACTTCTCACTCAAAAGGAAATTTTGGAGAGGAACTAAAGTAGGTCTAAGAAATAAGCTCACTGGTTGGTTGAATCATTCTTTCAAGTAATACACACCAATATTTACACTAGAGCTGGGATGACACTGCAAAACCTCAAACCAAACTATAATTATAAATGCTGCATCAACTAAAAGATGCTCAGTTTCAAAACGACCCCTCACATGCAAATTGTACACAGTTCACTACTGTTCAACTACGTCTTTTTCTATGGTTTTGTTTTCGGTTCAGCTTTCATCTTTTGCTGAAGACATAAAGCCGCAAGTCTCATTTCCCGATGACTCCTGTTATCGCATCTATAGGTAAGTGCACAAGAATGTGTCCGGTTCATTCGTGACGGTTGCACAAAAACACACAAAACTGCACTGACACAGATACATGAGATGACCATTTGGAAGCACAGTTCTGGTTGCAAAGTCTCAATCAAGTTCATTCAATAGAACATTTAAATTTTAATACCAAGGACAATTACTGTTTCATTCCCAAAACAAATTTTTTTAATCGTGAATTTCCCTTTTCTTTAAAAAAAAAAAAAAGAAGCTATCGGCTCTTAGCAAGACATCTTGAAGAACAGCAATTCTATCATTCCAAGGTACTGACCATAAATTTCAAATGCATTATGATAACTTTATTCAATCCTTTGTCCATCGTTCTACCTTGCATGCGTTTGGATGTGTAGTCACTCGCGTAATAATCATGCTGCCAAGATCTCCAGACAAATTTTCAGACATATCATGAAACGGCGAAGCCTCAAGTGTCAGCATCTCACATACTGCACAATATGCAAGCATCTACCAAAAAAAAACTAGTCTACTTTCAGGGGGAAAACAAACCAAAAAAAAAAAACCCTCCAGAACATTTAATGATGTATGAATAGTAACGTGACAGGTTAGTGCAGTCACCCCAGCTCTTGAAGATCATACCACAAGATGAATTACGCTGTACAGTACACAAAATCAGCCACAAACACCAACTTCACTGCAACATTCTGCCACGGGTCACCAAAAAATGCATATACATGAAAACTTGCTAGGTTGGATATAGGTATGTATTTACATACACACAATAAATAACGACGAAAACAGTTTTCGGTTCACGAAACTTGTGCATGCTATAAAAATAAAATACATGTACACAAAATGGTGATTCCTCAATGCGTGTGAACACTACATACAGGGGAGTTTTAAAGTGAAGAGAAAACCGGTATTACCAATATAGGCACAGGGATTTGTGGTGTCTAACTCATCTACGATGCTTGCCGAGGCTGGAGGTGGCCCTTTGTTTCCATTTGACAGCAACTTCACTATGGACTATGCTGTTGTTGTCTGTTTTAAAAAACTAGAAATTTTTATCTCAAAAGCACAGTTTCTGCTTTGTATCAAGCAGTAGGTTTCAGTGTTACATCCTGGTTTCTGCAGTGCATGTGTCAACAACAAAGAAATGGGACCAAACATCTGTCTTGTCCATCACAAGAAATTGTGGAGGAGAGGGTGTTTTTCTCAACACTGCTGGCAACACAACGATTCTTTAATCTCTTAATCTTTTCAGCTGTGTTTGTGGTTCTTGTACGTTGCTACCTCACCTGTGCTTCCACGAAAGTGGGTCAAATTTTAGAAGCCATTTTAACTGAAAATGTCCAATTTAACTGTAATTCCCTGCAAAAAGAAAAGCCATGTTCTACTGGTCAAGCTTTCAAAATACTGTACTCTCACTCTCAACAATGTGATGTGAGAAGGAACTCAAACACTCTTCACCGCAATCACTTTGAACGGACCTATTATGCACTGAAAAAAGCAGTTAAAATGGAGGCTTGATACGAGCCATGTGACAGTCGCTAAAAGTTTGGTTTTTTTTTCTTCGCAAAACAACAAACACTCCCATTCAAATAGTTCATTCTCTTCACACCATAATTTATTCAGGGAAAAAAAAAAACAACCCAACTTATTCCACCCTCACAACGGACAACCATTGTCAACTAAGATGGATGATTTTTATGAAACCACTGTGTACACATTACAAGGATGTACATGAAATGTAATACATTATCACCATACCACACAATGAATAAATGGGTCTCATCTGAAGTCTGACACGATGACATTTTGCTTAATACTACGACAACAACAGACAGTTGCAACTACAATGAGAAAAATGGGACACAACGAAAGCTGTGAGGTTCATCATGAGCGGCCACAATTTACAGTCCTCTATGCCACAGAACTCCACAGAAGTTTCTCTTTTGTTTTTAACGTGTCACCAGTCAAGAGCTTGTATAGACTTCAAAATGATCATGCGCACTGAACTTCTGCCTCAGGGTTTTTTGTTGGTTTTTTTTTTTTTTTTTTTTGGGGGGGGGGGGGGGGGGGGGGTTGTCCCCCACTTTCTTTCTTGTTACTGATGATGGTCTTGGTTTGTTGATTTATTTTTTTTTATTATTATTTTTTTTTTTTAGGGGAGATGGGGGGTGTTCAATTCATTTAAAAAGCAAATTGGTATCAATCATGCAGATTGCCACTCTGTGAACTTCAAGCTTTGCTGTGCCATTTTCTTCACTGCAGTTCGAAGTGCTTAAACAGGTCACACCCAGTTAGAACTTTTGCCCCTCATCATGACTTCACCGACTTCTGGCACCCCGTTAACATCATCAAGCACAAAGTACACACCAAAATGAACTGTGAAAAGAAGTCAGAGGCAAAGAACCCTTTACATTCTGTCAGGCAAGGAACTCCTTACAATTTGTCAACATCAAAACAGTAATGCAGATTTGGCTTTCAAACATCAATTGGCCATTTTGAGCTGAAATTTTCATCTTTCATTTCTTGAAAAGTGTAACAACAATTTAAATGTCAACATCAAGCGACAATGACAAGTGTATGCTGATTTCGCGCTAAGATTCCTAAGTACTCCAGCAAACCGGTTTCCAAATCCACATGAATGAGGCATTCACAGCAAACAGTCACACACACTCTATTTTTAAAAAATCAAGACGGGACTATACAAAACAGGCCGATTACACAAAAATGATTTTTCTTCTTTTTTTTTTTCTTTTTTTTTGGCAACCTTAGTCCAAAAGTGCTCTCCTGAAGCATCGGACCACCCAGAAGAAGTGGGCAAATACATGCTCATGTGTGTGGAAGAAAAGAACGAAGGCTTGTAGTTTCCCTTCACTATGACTGACAGAGGCTGCGGACAAATTTTGCAATCCACGTTAAACAACAGACTCCTTCAGGTAGGCTGACTAAAACTGCAGTAAAATAGATTCTGTCAAGCTTACATCCCCATGTACAACGTCTCCACTCCAAGACATTCAATCCAAAAAAGGCTGGAGCACCGAAATATACTCACACAGCGAACATCCACCACTGACTTGACACAGACGATGAAAACATTTTCAGTTTGCTGCCCTTTAAGAAAATACCACAAATGATCTTCTTTTGCAAAAATTCAGCTACGCTACGTTACACTTCCAGTTGCACAAGCATTTGAGATTGTGTCCTTTACGCAAACAAGAATCATTGGCAAATATCATACAAACTGAACCGCAAAATGCCAGGAACCACTTGCAAACTTTCGGCCACGCAGGCACGCCCGCCACACAGCACCCAACACACCAATATAATATTGTTACTGTATCCACACACCATCCTAGAACCAAGCAAACTTTGTGTTGAATGAAACTTGCAACAATGATATCTCAGGAACACGCGATGCAATTTCTTTTGCTTTGTTTTTCCTCTCTCTTCTTGTCATGTGTCTTTTCTTCCATAAAACAGTCACACATGGTAATTATCAAAGTAGAATCAAACCAGAATGTACACTAACTTCAAACAATGACTAATGTGACAGATCTTTCCAAGAGAACACCGTTACTTTAATAACAATCATCAGAACACCATGTTTCAACTTGGCAACATATGACACACAAAAATTCTGTAGCACACACGTCACAATGGAAGAGGCAAACATGGATTTTTTTCATACACATCCTAGCTGTATACATACAGTACATATAATTAGCAGTCAGGACAGAGAGAAGAATCAGGAGAAGGGTTTGAGAATACAGACAGTACAGGGACGCCAAAAACGTGGGGGAGGAAAAAAAAAAAAAAAAAAAGCAGAACCACACACACGCAACCAGTGTCAATACTCAAACTGCACAATCCAACTTGTTACAAGTGTAGTTTTGTACCAAGCTCAAATTAATTAAAAAAAAAAAAAATTCCACACAGACACTACAAGAAACTCAAACAAAGCTTCCCCCATCAGGTTCAAAACCCGGCGTATTGATCATCTTTATCCATTTTCCCAAACCTGCAGTTGAGCAGATCTCGTGCATTCTCTCTTGTTCTGCTGTAACTCGTCCAACGCAAGCATGCTCACCCCACCCCCCAAAAAAAACTTCTATCAAAAAACATTGTTCTCCACAGGGAAGAGTATGTTACCATATCGTTCAACACTCTGTGCCTCATGTTCTCTTATCAACCACACTATGGGTGCACTCCAAACTGATCAAACACAACTGTAAGTGACCTGCACACTCAGGCTCACACCAGGTGTAGGAAGCACCACCAAATCCAGATCTAACATGGCTCCTTGGTACTGAAGCAGTGAATGACTTGGAAAGTTCTCAAGATGTAAGCAATAAAAGAAAACATGTTTCCTCAGTTCCAAATTCCACATGCAGCTGATAAACCTAAAAGCCCTAAAACGGACCAGCACTGAGGCAAATGCGGCATTCTGTCAGGCAACTGATTGCGACTATGCCTAGTGATACACTACACAACAGAAATGAGACAAATCAACCAAGGGAAAATGCCAGCTTAGCCACAACGCATACCTAGATTTTAGTGGCTTGCAAGTGAAGCTCTGCCATCTTTTTTCCAATGCAAATTTTCCTAAGTCTGATTTTTTCTTTTTTCCACAAGTGCTTCCCACAGCCTGTGCAGTCATGGTGGCCCAGCCAAATACCCACACAGCTCACAGCCACACAAACGTTAATTCCAGCCTGTAGGGGCCTTGGAGTGAGTTGTACCCCAGCTTGCCATCTGGCTGGGACTGTGTGTGCTCGTTTCTGTGGCTTGAGAACCGCCCCACCCTAGAAAACCCCCTGCCCCCGTTGTCCCGTTCCCTACAGACCCAAATGGGGGTGGCGCAGGGGCCGAGTTGGTGACGGGGTTATCACCGTTGCTGGCCCCACTTCCGCCAGGACCGGCACCCCCACCCTGAATCGCACCCTGGCCTCCACCGCCAGCCTGCCCCTGAACCACACCCCCTGCCTGCATGCCAGCCCCTCCCTGGTTTGTCAACCCGAGAGGCCCCCAGCCACCCTGCCCACTGAGGACAGCCTGGGCTGCAGCCAACATAGCATGGTTGAGCTGCAGGGCACCCAAGCCCAGGTTCCCCAGCCCCAGGTTGTTACCGTAGGAGCTGGGAGGGTTCGAGCTGGACCCGGGGCGCTGTGCGTGGCTCCATGAGCCCCCTTGGGAGTAGCTAGGCGTGTAGCCACCTAGGTGACTGTGGTTTGACCCGCCTAGACGACGGTCACCGCCCATCCCCCCACCTCCAGACCCACCCATACCAGTCCCGTAACCACCCTGCTTCTCGCTGGACTTTGGCGCGGCGCCGCTTATGTGGACAGACGCTCCCTTGATAATGTGGTCCTCGCCGCAGAGGGACTGTGCGATGTCTGGATCCGCGAAGCTGACGAAGGCGAATGCGCGGAAGGGCTTGGGGATGAATACATCCACAACTTCACCAAATTTGGCAAAGTACTGCCGCAAGTCTTCTGCTGTCATGTCCTCAGTGCAGCGTCCCACAAACACTTTACGGTTCATCATCTGCTGAGCCCCTTCCTGCAATAAGCAATCCTAAGTTTGTACTGTTAAAACTTAATAATAGTGTTATTGCTATGTTTTGAGCAGACATTCTATTTCCCTACGAGGAACTGAATCTTAAAGCTGAGGTGTTTACAAAATGCTGAATGAACATGTTTCACAGTAAAGGGTCACGACAAGGCTCCAGACAAGTTCTTTATACACAAAATCAAGTTAAACACAGAATGCCAGTGACAGCATGGAAAGCCTTTGTCCAGTTTTTACACCTCAATGAGCAATAACAAAATCCACACAATTATTTAAAAACAAAAACTGTATCAGACTACCAATGTTCGAATGATTCTCTGTGGCGTAAAAAGTTACAAATAGGATATGATTTTACAAGCTCACTCAGAGTCACTTTTTGTGTTCTGATTGCTATGTTAGCACTTTTGTGCGTCTTGTTTTCTTTTACTATACTTTCGCATGCTTTGCTTTGTTTGATTGTGTTTTATTTCTGTTCCTGTGGTCTTTTCCGTTTTTTTTTTTTGGTTTTTTTTTTTTGTTGGTTTTTTCCCTTTCTTTTTCTTTACATGCCCCCAGTAAATAAACAAAAAAACTTACTTTTGAGTTAGGTATGCGCACATCACACCACCTGCCATCAATCATGTGTCGCTGCGACATACACTTCAGCTGTGATTCATACTCTGAGAAACGAACAAAACCGAAACCTTTCGACTGGCCCGTCTTAGGGTCCTTCTTCACCTGTAAACAAACAAAATAAAAGAAAATTTACAAATGCACAAAAAGTACTGACAGCATTGCCTGTCCCTGAAATGTAAAATAATACACGCAAACAAACTTTTTTTTTAAAGGGTATTGCAAAACTTGCACTGTTACTAATGTTACTGTTAGGCATTTCTCATCAAAGCCAAAATTCCTGCAACAAGGCATATGATTTCAAATAAGGACATACCTGCACCATGAGAAGTTCACCGAACTGTGAAAAGTAGTTGCGAAGGTCATCCTCTGTGCTTTTCCATGGCAAGCCCAACACAATAAGGTCACTGCATTTTTGTCGACTACTGCTTTTCACTGGTTTCACAACTGTGTGCTCAACACTGGATGTTGAATTTTCTTTCTTTCCTTCCGCTGCACAAATGAAAAATAAAATATGTGTACTGGTATTAATAAATGAGTCTATCCATATAGTAAAAATACAAGAAGAAAACCAATGTGACATCAATAAGTGGTGGTGGTGGTGTGTGTGTGTGTGTGTGTGTGTGTGTGTAACTGTATAATAGTGTATTTTATTTATGACCATTTTTGTTTTTGTCCCATTCTCACATGATTCATGATGATGCAATTATCCAGCAACCACAAACACATGAAACACCCTGCATATTATTAATACACCTGATGCTCATTCAGAATTATCTCGCTGTGTGATCAATGAAGGACTGAGCCAGAAACCATAACAATGGTCCACATTCAATGAAAAATCCGTGAAAACTATGAACCACACAGTGACATGCCGCAAAATAGCATAACGACTTATGTTGGTTCATTGACAGTCACAGACACGATGTTTCAATCCACCAAGACAAGGCAAAACGACACAGATCAACACCATCAAATCCGAAAGTAGAATGCTGTCGTCATCGATGCATCACGGAGTTACCTCCCTTGCAACTGAGAAACTTCCCCTCCCCTTTTCGATTGATTCAGAATGAAAACATGATTTCGCACACCTCTAATCACAGCAGAACGTCTGCTGATGCTCTTATGTCGCAGTGTACACATATCCAACTGCGAAATTCATAACTTATTTGGTGTAAATGGCTTCTACGTGCTGCAGACGTTCCATGATTTTCAACGTTAGGGGGCGCGTCCAAGCGGGGGAAAAATGGCCAAACATTTGGTTGTCAAAACATGAACACACGCTAAAAATGAAAGTCTGAAAATGCACGTACCTTTAGGAAAGACGCACACGAACACCTGCTTTCCCCAATCGTTATCCGGAGGATATAAACGCCCGTCGGAGAGTCGGATCCCTCGCATGGTACCGGTGTCTGGGTTACGGTACTTCAAACCACACGATCCTGGGAACTGAGCCGACAGGGTGGTAAGTAAGAGGGTCCCATCCTCCTCCGATGGCAATTCCAGCGGCTCTTCGCCGTCTTCCGCCACCACCTTGATGTACTGGCTCATCGCTCTGGTGCACAAGGAACACTAAGTTCCTGTACAACTGCGTGTTTTTGCCGAAATAACTCTCCCGCCTAGCTCCCAGGTACGCGTGCGAAGATGGCGGCCAAGCTCGCAAAGCACTGTGGGAAATATTTTCTTCTCACAATTTTTAAGAAATGTGCCGAATTTTTCTTTTATTTACGTTAATCTTGCAATAAAAACCTGTTATCATTGCTAACATTTTGTCGCAGGTTGTATGTATAGTGATTATTATCAGAGGACCTCATTTATTATGCTAAGCAGATGACGTGGGTTCTCTCCCTTGAATTGTAAATCCTCTCATTCCATTGGTTTCCCTTGCTTTCAAGGTCACAGCGAAGTGTCGTCTGCTGTCAATGCTGCTAGCTCATGTCCTTTTATTTTCTAGGTACAACTCTCCACAGTATTCAGTATATACTATATCTGACAATCACACGCCCTAGTCTGCCCATATAACCGTTAGTTTTGGCACTTGACCTTATTACGGGGGGAAAAAAATCAGTCGTGAACTGAGTGTATCTGGTTGCAAACACCTCTCTCTCTCTCGCTCGCTCGCTCAGTTCTTGATCTTGAAAATACGTAGTCACAGGCACTGACGTCTACTAGGCGACTGACCTGATCGGAGGAACGGAGGGGCGGGGTGTCAGCGGTAAAGGTGTATGTGTACGCGCGCTCAGCCGCAAGCCGGAGAGGCACGGTAACGGGTGTAGTGGACGCGGGTAGACAGTGCTGATGTACGTGTATATAATTATGTCACTGTGATTATTATGTCACTGTGATTATTATGTGAATCCGGGTTGCCGTATACATGGAGGATTGTATACCCAAACCCACCAACCTTAGCAACGGCTCAGTGGCGGCGTACCAAATAAACTAATTCAATTCCGCAACTCTCTCTCTCTCTCTCTCTCTCCCCGCGCGATTTCTTGGTCACGGCGGTTTTGAAATGCTAGCAGATACATTGACAAAGGATCAGGTCTATAGCGCATTACATTTTCTATACTAGTATTCTAAAGCACTGGCAAGCACTGACTGACTCAGTGATAGCGGCCACGGTGACTCAGGTTACCGGACAACCTTAGCATGTCACCGCGCCGGTTCAATCGTCGACGGCACGGTAAAGAATGCTTTCATGAAGATCTCTAGTCTGAGCCAACACAAGTTGCATCGATCCAAATCTGGCAGGCTCTTCAGTTGTAAACTGAACAGGTTTTACGACAACTGAGTAGTCAACTGTGACTGACCGAGGGACAGGGTGATTCAGTGAAAACTTCACCAAGAGCGTGTGGTGGAAACTGACTAGTACTGGGTGTGTGTTTGGTCTCAGTTCTACCCTGCCAGTGAGACTTCTCAGTCGACTGATACACATGTATGTATTTCGACTGATTTAGTGCAACCAGCAGTGTGACTGCATGCATAATTTATAACTGATAAGAACCTCTCCGCTTTCATTCACTGAGTGCATTGTATTGATAATGAACGCAGGCGCCAAGTTCTGCGCATGAAAGCCTTATTCAGTTTCATATGTGAGCCGGCTGTTGTGAAGGGAGTGCGTGTCTTCTCATGCTGTGTTCGTGCGTGTGCGCACTCAGGCTTGTCGTCCTTTCCTACCTATGCCGTGGATACAGAATACGCTGGTATTCCAAAAAGCGCGGCTCAGCCACGGCATTCAGGAATCACTGCCTGACTCTTGCATTCTGCAGGTGAACGCTGTAGACGTTATATTTTTCATAATATCAGTTTGTCTATATGTCACTTAGTGATATCATCATTAAAACTGTTGTGTTTAGGGCTCACAAGTTCAAACAACCTCGGACCAAAGTGGTCAGTAATGCAGCTAAGTCAGTTTTCCTCCGATGCCGGCAACTGAATGCTGTGTTTTGTTTATTTGCAGATACAGAAACGGTCCGATGATGGAATGAATGTGCTCGGATGAAGAGGTATGACCCTTGTGCTGCGTATCTACTCGGTGACAGTAAAAGTCAGTTCGAACTTCCAAGAACTGTGACAAGTGAAACCAGCCGCCTTGTTTGAGTGTCATGTGCGCGACAGATCCATACCTTCGACCCCCGACTGTCTCAGTCTTGAATAAATTATCTGTTGAAAATTCAGATTCCAAGGCTGTTCATAAACCAGCATCCACACCTGTCCAGTATTTTTGTGTACTGTACCATTCAAACTACCATGTAGTTTGTCTACGTCAGATGAGTGATGGGATGTGTGTGACAGAATAGAAACAGCAGGTGCCAGTGAAAGGATCGTATATTCTCCCCATCGTTGCCGCAGTGGCGACCGGAGTGTTGTCTCTCAACGAAAACACTCATCACCCAATGGCGGTAGACCAGCAAGACAGAAACGCTAGATTCCTGAGATATTGCCGTGAGGGAAATGCTAGATCTGTGTGTGGCAGGCTCAGATGTGGGGCCGACGTCGCAGCAACTGACGATGACCAGAACACGGGGCTCCACCTGGCTTGCTCCGAGCAGAGTAAACCAGTCCGAAAGCGAGCACACGATGATCATGTCCTGGGGATTGATACGTGTCAGCGGAGCACCATTGTCGAGGAACTTCTTCAGAACGGTGCGGACGTAGATGCCGTGAACGTGGACGAGATGACGCCTCTCCATCTGGCCGCTCAGAACGGTCTCACGCAGGAAGCCAAAGCCTTGCTCCGGTGTGGAGCAAGCGTGAATGCCATTGATGACAGCAGTTCTACTCCTCTGCATTACGCGGCTAAAACCGACAGCAAAGAGATCGCGAAGCTCCTCCTCAGACGCGATGCGAAAATCGATGTCAGAGACGACTGCGGCGACACGCCAGTTCATGCTGCGTGCACGGAAGGTCATCGCGAGATGCTGGCCGTTCTTTTGGAGTACACTACTAACGTCAATCTTACGGCACAGGATGAAGACTTCACGTTGCTGTACACGGCCTGTGGTGCTGGAGAGACGCTGCTTGTCGAGGATTTGCTTCAGCGCGGGGCACTTGTCAATACGGCGTCAAAGAGCGGGTATACCCCTCTCTACGTAGCCTGTCTAAATGGGCATTCTGACACTGCTTCTGTTCTCATTTCAAATGGAGCTGACGTCAACGTGAAGGACGAAAACGGGAACACACCTCTGCATGTCGCTTCTGAAAATACTGTTCAGATTCTGATGCAGCATGGCGCTGACATCAATGCCAGAAATGAAGTGGGCATAACGCCTCTATACGTGTCATGCATGGAAAGAAAAGTCAGCGTAGTGAAAACTCTGATAAACTACGGTGCAGATGTAAATGCTGAGTGTACAGATGGAAGTACGCCATTACTGGCAGTTTGCTATTTCGGTACTAAAGATGCTGAAGGCACAACAGTCGTCCACACTGCCCATGAAGTAAACGAAATCATTCAACAGCTTGTAGACAACAATGCCGACATAAATCATCGAGACAATGACGGATGCACACCCCTCCATGCATTGTGTCTGGCACAACACGGGGATACTCTCGCAGACTCAGTTGCACTGCTAACTGAAAAAGGAGCGGACATCAATGCCGCAGATAATGAAGGAAGGACACCTCTTCACTTCGCGAGTGTGAATGGAAATTACCCTTGCCTTGAAGTTTTACTACACCATGGTGCGAATGTGAATGCTGCGGACAGTAGGGGGGATACACCGCTCCACGCTGCCTGTGCGAAACATGACGCAGTTTCAGACAGACGCGACATGGGCAGCTCTCTCGCAGAGAGCGACGATGACATCAACGTCGAGACGAAGGATGAATCTTCTCCGCTACTGTGTTCCAGTGTCAGTGGTCAGGAAAGGGTGGTCGCTCTACTGCTAGACAACAATGCTGACGTCAACGCTGCAGCTAAAGACGAACGGACACCGCTTCACTATGCAAGTGAGCGAGGCCAAGAAAATGTGGTCAGTCTTCTGATGGAGAAAAACGCCGATCCAAACTTGAGCACTGACAAAGGAGTGACCCCTCTGCATTACGCTAGTATGAACGGACAGGATTTGACAGTCAGTCTTCTGTTAGACTACGGTGCAGATCCCAACGCTACAACTAACGACGGGCACACACCTCTTCACTATGCTTGCGAGGGTGGGCACGAAAAAGCGGTTAATGTACTTTTGGAAGGTAAATCGGATGTCAGTGTGACAGATAAGTCCGGCCGGAACTCTCTATACTATTCTTCAAGACATAGCAACGGCAAAATAACCGAAACTTTGTTGAATTATGGCGCCCAGGTCACTGCAGATGTTGCAGGGGCCACACCCCTTCATGTTGCTTGCTCGTACGGTTCTCTGTTGGCGGTTAGAGCATTGCTTCCGTACATGAAAACTCTGACTGACGATGGACATCATAAACAAACTCCTTGCCCGTCCACCTGCCATGGAAACTCGGACTTTCATGGTGGCCAGGTGACAATGTTAGATGCCGTAGATTCTGACGGAACCACGGCGTTGCATTGCGCTTGTTACAACGGCCATACTGAGATCGTATACGAGCTTCTTCAGAATGGTGCTGGTGTGAATATTGCAGATAATGATGGAACGTCAGCGATACACTCAGCCGTACTTTCTGACTATGCTGCTATCGTTAGTGCCTTGCTGCACCACGAAGCTCTCGTCAATGCAGTGGACAGGCATGGCAGCAGTCCTCTCCACCTGGCCTGTCACCGTGACCGCGCTGCTGTTGTGGACATCCTTTTCGAGTGTAGCAGCCCTGAAGTGAACGCTCAAGACGGAAATTCATGGACGCCTCTGCACCTTGCATGTGGAAACGGCCACCCACATCTCGTCACCAGTCTCCTTCAGCGCGGAGCTGATATCAACAGAGAAACCAGTACAGGATGGAGGCCTCTTCACGTGGCGTGTATGACTGGTGACCCCGATGTTGTCCGAGTCCTTACTGACCACGGAGCGGAGGTGAATGCTGTGGGCGTGGATGGAGAATCTGCGCTTCACCTCGCGTGCCTTTGTGGTCACATGCATGTCACTAAAGTTCTGCTGGAGAAAAACGCACAGGTTACATATCTGGACAAGACTGGCATGGCACCTTTTCATTACGCGAGGCTTAGTGGAAATGCTGAGCTTGCATCTTTGCTTGTAAAAAATGGTGCATCAGTGAACACAAACTGACACTCGAAGTGTTTGATTTTTTTTTTCTAATATTTGTTTGTTCTGTTTTTGGTATATATATATATGATACTAAATACATGAATAATAGACAAATAATCATCTAAAGAAAGACGAATAAAACATACAGAGATACGTAGATACATACATTCGTACATAATTATAGTCATGCATACAGTCAGACGTACATACAAGCACGCCTACATACATACCAACATCAATACACACCTACATACATACACACTGCGAAACAACAGGTTGAGCTTTCTTTTACACAAGTACAGAGTCGTTGTAGTGTTAAAAGTTCAAAGATCGCAAGACAACTACAGTGACCTCCGCGAACACAATAGTAAGTGAAAAACAGAATAACGTATCCGTTTCCTCGACTGAGACTGGGGGCAAGGTCAAACTCTTTCTTATCAGCTCATCGCCTTCTCATAGACGTCTGCCCAGTGTACGCTTGCGCATGGTTTAGTGCTACATAAATAACTGACAGAGTGAAAAAGCAAGGCTTTAAACTCTCCACTCCCGAAATGAAAGGCTGTGTCATCATCTGCGCTTGCTTTATCGGATTGTTACTGCTTGTCCGTGTAGAGGGTAAGTTCATGTTACACTCTTACTCAGTTTTATGTCAAATGCTGTCGTTGTCTGCGTGCACCACCCTCATGGATCAGTAACACTGTGACAGGGCTAAATTTGTGACTAAAAAAAAATTGCTGTGAGATGTCTGTGTAAGATATGCAACCATCCAAGTGTCACACTCTTACTCAGTTTTATGTCAAATGCTGTCGTTGTCTGCGTGCACCACCCTCATGGATCAGTAACACTGTGACAGGGCTAAATTTGTGACTAAAAAAAAATTGCTGTGAGATGTCTGTGTAAGATATGCAACCATCCAAGTGTCACACTCTTACTCAGTTTTATGTCAAATGCTGTCAGTTGTTGTCTGCGTGCACCACCCACATGGATCGGTAAAACTGTGACAGGGCAAAAAAAAAATGCTGTGAGATGTCTGTGTAAGATATGCAACCACCCAAGTGTTACACTCTTACTCAGTTTTATGTCAAATGCTGTTAGTTGTTGTCTGCGTGCACCACCCACATGGATCAGTAAAACTGTGACAGGGCAAAAAAAAAAAAAAAAAAAAATGCTGTGAGATGTCTGTGTAAGATATGCAACCACCCAAGTGTTACACTCTTACTCAGTTTTATGTCAAATGCTGTCAGTTGTTGTCTGCGTGCACCACCCACATGGATCAGTAAAACTGTGACAGGGCAAAAAAAAAAAAAAATGCTGTCAGATGCCTGTGTAAGATATGCAACCACCCAAGTGTTACACTCTTACTCAGTTTTATGTCAAATGCTGTCAGTTGTTGTCTGCGTGCACCACCCACATGGATCAGTAACACTGTGACAAGGCCAAAAAAAAAAAATGCTGTGAGATGTCTGTGTAAGATATGCAACCACCCAAGTGTGCAACAAGTACACCCTCTCCCCTCCCCTTGTTCCCAAACCCCTAGAGTACAGCCATCGCTTACGCGACAACTTTTGTTGCACTCGTTGAAGTACTACTGCACGACGCGTTCAGTGGCCTTGAAGAGTTCGCGAAGTATGTACACGCACTCTGGATGAAATAGATACTTCCCAAGTTAAGTGTGTCCCTGACGTGGCATTATAAGCATTGTGTGTGTGTGTGTGTGTGTGTGTGTGTGTGTGTGTGTGTGTGTGTGTGTGTGTGTGCACGACACTTGTTTTGATTGGTGGCTGTCTAGGGAGTATGCACAGGAAATTTGCGAGTGGGCTTAAGGCGATGTCACACTGAAAACATGTTTTCCTAAAACATGTTTTATAAAACATGTTTTGAAAGGCAAAACGCCCGAAACATGCTTTCCGAAACAATACATGACACACGTGAAAACAAGGAAGCGCGCGTCTAAGGCGAGAGAGAGAGAGAGAGAGAGGGTCCGGCTACGGACATGTTGACTGAGCGGATACGGGAAGGTGTCACTTGACACTCCGCACGGCGGCTTTCATTGGTTGAAACACAAAACATGTTTTCGGATTTTAGGGCAGGCTCTAAAACTGAAAACACGATCAAAACATGTTTTGAAAACATTGTTGTGAAGTATGTCACACGACAAAACACGTTGTTTCGCAGCGAAACATCTGAAAACAATGTTTTCAAGTGTTTTTGCCCTCTCGTGTGACATGGCCATTAGTCTGGCAGGTATACCCTTCGAGCGAGCTAAAGCCATAGCTAAATATTGTTCAGTCAGACTCGTGCCATGATCGGATCCAAAATAATCGGGAAACTAAGATGCAAAGACACCTAAACGTGACTGGCGTAACTATAACTTAGATGATAATGATAACATGATAATATGCTGATTTATGCTTTGTTTGTTAGCTGATGTTGCGTCTGTGCCGAGGCGGCGTCAGTCACCTGATTATGCCCAAATCAGTTGAAGTGTTCTGTTTTGCATAGTATTGTGTGAAGAATAGGAGAATAAAGTCCTGTTGATGTGTGCGTGCGTGCGTGCGCGCGCGCGCGCGCGCGTGTGTGTGTGTGTGTGTGTGTAATTACCCTCATGTCTGGTTATAATGCAGGTGCAGCAGTGAGCCCCACAGAGCCGCCTAGCGACATTGACCAGTGCACGCCCGCCGGGGGACATTGTTTTTCCTGGCTGTCCACTATACACTGCCCGGGAACTATCGACAATGACAAGCCGTGCTCAGGGAAAATGGAGTACTGCTGCGTGTTTTAACTGACGTAAGTTTGCATTAAATTTATGGTGATGGTTGCTTTTTATCACAATGAATTACTTCTGTTGATTGAGTGTGTGTGTGTGTGTGTGTGTGTGTGTGTGTGTGTGTGTGTGTGTGTGTTAATCGTTCCACACTGCGGCGAAATTTGAGTGGTTGTAAGTTCACCATGCTGATGTGAAGCAAAGAGAGAGAGAGAGAGAGAGGAGATTTGTTCCAAATGTTGAGTGCTTGGTGGTCACTCAGAGACGAGTGAGTGCGTGATAAATCTGCTATCTATGAGAGACGCAATAGAGCGACAGAAGCTGTTGAATTTCAAGGACACAAGATATTGTTCAGACGCAATACCCGTGCGCTATAACATCATGTCATGGTTTGTCTTGTCTGGTTGAAAGTTGCACTGTGCTGTGCTTTATCTTTGCTAAAAGCGTTGTTACCGAACTAATATTTCCCATTGTCTCTCTGCAGGTCACTTTGTTCAGACAATGGGAACAGGGGACGTAGAATCGTGAAATCAAGACAGCTGCCACAAGAGATTTTGACATAGAAACATTTCCGCGACACTTAAATGCATCAGAAAAAAAATCAATAATAAAAATGCTATGAAAAAGTACGCTCAATTTTTATTTTACTCGCACATCTTGCAGTTAAAGTGTTGAATCTTCCGGACCGACCTTGAAGTCAAACAAGAAACGCATTATGCATGTTTATTGATCTTGTTGGTGGCCTTAGAGATTAATGACCTTTGCACTGAACTAACTATACACATGAAAGTAGGGCGTGCATTCTTTGTCCTTCAAACAGGCCACTCTAATGGCGTGTTTTGTTTGCCGACAGCCTTAACCTCCTTTTCTTATCGGATTCCTCTAAGCACTGACTTCAAGACATACATACGCTGAATAAAACAAAGAAACGCGTTTACATTTCGCATTATATACAGCTTTGAGAGTTTTGCTTGAGCATTTCCAACATGGCTACTTCCCGACATGTATTCGTTCTCTGTGTTTTTGTGTTTCTTGCTGTCAGCTCTACATCAGACGGTAAGTCTATGTAGGTTTATTATTATTATTATTATCATTATTGTTGTTGTTTGTTTTACTTTCAACAGGTCGTGCTCGTCTTTTCGCTTTTTTATTTTCAAACAGCTTTCATGTTGGCTGCCTGGTCTGATTTCAATAGTAGTAGTAGCAGTAGGTTGCTATCCGTAATCAATACTTCGAGAAATTAGCATGAAGGTGCAGCGTCTCCTGCATGTCCTAGGTTTATACTGCCCCGTAGACCAGTTTGCATCAGCTGTCCAACCTTACAATTTTTTCACGTAGTGCAGACACACTTAGCCGCGAATTAGTCTTTGTGGCTTGCGCGGCGTTAAGCCTCAAAAATTCACTCACTCACTCGCTCACCCATAATCAATACACAAGTTTGCTACTTTTAATGTTTGTAAGCTGGAAACAAAGACATTCACCGACAATGAGCACGATGCTCACCCGCCGTGGCGCCACGCCCTTATACAAGTATGTTTATAAAAAAGCTGATCGGCTTTGAATTTTTGTTTTTAGCGTATCTTACTGTGCAGCTAATGTGTGCACCCTAATAATGCTTGTGGTCGAATAAATCGAAGAATTGATAAGCACGTGAAATGGTTTTGCTGTAATATTGCAGCAGCCCTGAAACCTTCCGAGACCGAGACAGACGACTGCACTCCCCTTGGCGGAAGTTGTTACTCCTGGACTTCTGGTCTCGTGTGTCCTGGGTGGATCCCCGAGGATATCACCTGTGGAAACCCTGCCCAGTATTGCTGTATGACATGAGTGAGTACATGTACAAGAATTTCTCACGATGGTTAGACAGAGCGCAAGTATCATTTTTGATCATCAAAAACGTTTTGCTGATACGGACGAAATGAGAAATCGCGCAGATACCGCGAGAACCTTGATACAGATACTTGCGCGATGGGAAGTAATCGATGCGAGGTCGCCGAACTGAATACTGGCGTTACTTCCCGTGGAACGTAAGAATGTCGAACTCTGAGACACATACACTGTTCATTTATATATTTAGAACCTTAACCTTCGCACGACGTCGCTATTTACTACACACGAAGGACATCGTGGGGCCGTGCGGACCCATACTTCTTACAGAGGGAAAAAATGTGCATACCCTTCCGAAGACGTCGTGGGGCCGTGCGGACCCATACTTCTCAAAGAAGGAAAAACGTGCATATCCTTCCGAGGACGCCGTGGGGCCGTGCGGACCCATACTATAAGAATAGTAGTGGAGAAAGGTAGTTTAGAGTAATGACGGTCTGTTTGTAAAGGGGGGAGGGGGAGGGGTGGTAATGGGCAAATGTCAAAATTTGTAACAGAGTAGAATTGTTGTTCAAACCAAAACATTCACCTGGGCCAGGAAGGGTCTCCATCCCGGAGACCTATGACACTGCAGTGAAAGCCGAAAGGAAGCTGCAAGGCCGACCTTTCTAACACCCAGGACAACAACGAGAGTAGCCACATGGAACATCAGGACAATGTATGAAGTAGGAAGGACCATACAAGTAGCAAGAGAGATGAAGAACTACAAGACTGGAGTACTGGGACTGAGTGAGACAAGGTGGCTACAGACAGGAGAGCTGAGATTTTCATCGGGAGAGCAATTGCTGTACTCTGGACACACAGAGGATGGAGCCCCCCACACTGAGGGCGTGGCCCTGATGCTGGCACCGGAGGCACAGCGGGCACTCATCGGCTGGGAACCTGTCAACTCCCGCATCATCACAGCCAAATTCATCACCAAGAAAAAAAGACATCAAGTTGAACATCATCCGGTGCTACGCTCCCACCAATGATGTGGAAGAGGAGAAAAAAGATGACTTCTACCAACAACTGCAGACAGTGATAGATAGAGGAGGAGCCAAGGACATGACCATACTGATGGGAGACTTCAACGCCAAGATCGGATCAAACAACACAGGCTACGAGGACACCATGGGAACACACGGACTGGGACAGATGAACGAAGATGGTGAGCGCTTTGCAGACTTTTGTGCCCTGAACCAGCTAGTGATAGGAGGCAGCATCTTCCCACACAAGCGCATCCACAAGGCCACATGGAGATCACCGCACCATGTCACGGAGAACCAGATTGATCACATCTGCATCAACCGGAAGTTCAGGAGATCATGGCGCGATGTGCGCGTGATGAGGGGTGCCGATGTATCATCAGACCACCACCTTCTTGCAACAACATTGAGACTTCGGCTTAAGAGACACACCAACGCCAACAACACACGGACCAGGTACAACGTTGGACTACTCAGGACGACAGACACACAAGCAGCATTCCGGATCAGCCTTTCCAACAGGTTCCAGCCACTGCAAGACCTGATAGAAGACAGTGGATGGATATCGAGACACAGTGGGAACACAGCAAGAAACTCTGGCACGACAATGAGTAGAGGTCCTGAGAAAGCGAAGACCCAACACAAGGAATGGATCTCTGTTGATACCATCCAGAAGATGGAAGTTAGGAAAGAGAAGAAAACTGCACTGAACACGAGCCGAACAAAAAGAGCTAAGGCAAAGGCACAAGAAGAATACACAGCAGCTGACAGAGGAGTAAAGTGGAGCACCAGGAAGGACAAGAGGGACTACGTCGACAACCTGGCCAGTCAAGCAGAGGAAGCAGCCCGACAAGGGAATCTAAAAGACCTGTACCAGGTGACCAAGAAGCTCGAGGGCAAATTTCAGCAGACAGACAAACCAGTGAAGGACAAGAACGGGCACCCACTGACAACAACTGAGGACTGAACAGCTGAAGCAATGGGCAAAACACTTCAGGGAGCTGTTAAATCGCCCCATCCCTGAAACACCACCAGGCATCCCACCAGCAGAGACAGAACTACCCATCAACTGCGACAAGCCCTCTAAGGCGGAGATCAGGAAAGCCATCATGACACTAAGAAGCTGCAGGGCCGGACGAGATACCAGCAGAAGCCATCAAAGCAGACACAGAGACAGCCGTCAACATGCTGCACAGCCTATTCAGCAAGATTTGGGAGAAGGAAGAGGTGCCAGCCCAGTGGAAAGAAGGGATCATCAAGCTGCCAAAGAAAGGGGACCTCAGGGACTGCAGCAACTACCGAGGGATCATGCTCATGTCAGTGCCAGGCAAGGTTCTCAACAGAATTCTACTGGAGAGGATGAGGGAGGCAGTCGACCCCATGCTCCGAGACCAGCAGGCGGGCTTTCGCAGGAACAGGTCCTGCGCTGACCAGATCGCCAGCCTACGCATCATTGTTGAGCAGTCACTGGAGTGGAACTCCCCCCTCTACATCAACTTCATAGACTATGAGAAGGCTTTCGACAGTGTAGACAGAGAGGCGCTGTGGAAGCTGCTAAGGCACTATGGAGTTCCCGGGAAGATCATCTCCCTGATCCGGTGCACATACCAAGACATGAGCTGCAGGATTGCCCATGCCGGCCAGTCGTCAGAAAGCTTCGAGGTGAAGACCGGAGTCCGCCAGGGATGCCTGTTGTCCCCGTTCCTCTTCCCCCTGGTCATCGACTGGATCATGAAGACCACTACAGCAGGCAGGAAAAACGGGATACAGTGGACACTCTGGACGCAGCTTGATGACCTCGACTTTGCGGACGACCTGCCGCTCCTGTCTCACAGCCACAGCCAGATGCAGGCCAAGACTATGTGCCTGGAAGCCACATCAGCCGAAACAGGGCTCAAGATCAACAGGAGGAAAAGTGAGCTGATGAAGATCATCACCACTGCCAACACACCAGTCAGTCGGCGGAGAGCCCATCAGGGAGGTAGAGTCATTTGTCTACCTGGGGAGTGCGGTTGATGGACAGGGAGGCACAGACCGAGACGTCACAGCCAGAATCGGCAAGGCAAGAGCAGCAATGGTCATGCTGAAGAACGTCTGGGCATCCAAAGTTGTCAGCATAAGAACCATACTTCGCATCTTCAACTGCAACGTGAAGTCAGTTCTGCTCTATGGATGCGAAACATGGAGGACAACGAAGACGATGCAGCAGAAGATCCAGACATTTCTCAACACCTGTCTGAGGCGCATCTTCAACATCCGATGGCCAGAGAAGATCCGGAATGAAGAGCTGTGGGAGCGAGCGGGGCAGGAACCAGTGGCCAAGCAGATCCTGCGGAGGAAGTGGGGCTGGATCGGACACACCCTCAGGAAGCCAGCATCCAGCACCACACGCCAAGCCCTGACATGGAACCCGCAGGGGAAAAGGAAGAGAGGCCGGCCTCGCAACAGCTGGAGGCGGGACACTGAGGCAGAGCTATATAAGGAGGGGACCAACTGGACTGGAGTGGCAAAAATAGTCCAGAACAGAGTGCGATGGCGAAGGGTTGTCGATGGCCTATGCTCCACTTGGAGCCAGGAGCTCTAAATAACTAACTACCCGGGCTTGCCCAGAGAGCTCTATACACGGCTTTCCTGTTCTCGCCCACGTGCAAAAGAATGTGCTACAGGCCTGGTGGTACACTGGCACTTCGTGCAGAGAAATGGACCATGTGAAATTGTTGATAAACAAAGCCAAGGCTTACAGAAAGAACGCACGGTTTATTGAGTGCACATGATACAGAACAACAGGATATGGGAGAAAAACCTACCCGTGTTCAGCAAATTCATAGCTCAAGACCTCCATGATGGAAAAGATGCGAGCACTCCACTTCCTGTACTTCAGTCTCACTATGACAACGTGGGTCCGCACGGCCCCACGACGTCCTCGGAAGGATATGCACGTTTTTTCGTCTTTGAGAAGTATGGGTCCGCACGGCCCCGCGATGTCTTCCATAGGTACAAAAACTTTGACTTTTATTTATTTATTTACTTCTCGCTTAAATTTAATGATCTTTTAGGACATAACAGTTTTTCAGGTGCCTGAGGCATTTTTAAAAGCTCATTAAAAAATTCCGTCTAGTTTAAGAGATATTTGCAGTTAAACACCGTTCTGGGGCCACACGGACCCACGACAGCTGGCGAAGGTTAAACAGTTATGGTAGAAACTCCGAGTGTGATGATCGTTAGTTTTCTAGCGCGTGCCACGAACAATTAAAGATTAAATCAGTGAGCACTGAAGACAGCTGGTCTTAGATTTCACATTGCCCTCTGAGAGGAAAAGGGAGACTGAAACAAATATAACAGGCAGATCAGACTGAAGATTTTTTTTTATACTTTTTATTTTTTTCTGGTCCCAAGTACAGCAGTAATCATACATGCATACATGTGATGGTGGCAACAGCCCGCAGCCACTGGGCATTCAATGGTACAGATTACTGACGTAATAGTGCTATGATACTACTCAGTGTATATACAGTCAGATTGTCCGTACAATGGTCTATATCATCAATTCAATAAATTTATCTCAGAACAATAAATCCAGAAATCGTCTTCTTTTTTTCTTTTTACTTTGTGCTCTCTCTCTCTCTCTCTCTCTCTCTCTCTCTCTCTCCGGCTCTCTCTCTCTCTCTCTCTCACACACACACACACACACACACACACACACACACACAGATTGAAGATTTTACCAAGCTTGCAAACACCAAGCGTGGGATAATGAAAACAAAAATCTGTTGATTTCAGGAGCGCACGAGTGCAACCAAGGAAGAGCGACTGGTCCGTCACCAGTGCATGTGTATCTTCAGTGTGGAGATGTGAAATTAAGATTTGACATGAATTGACTCGTATACTTTTCTTTATATTGATGTTTTTTTACTTTGGCTTCCGCAGTAAATTGTCGGATGAAATTCATAGAAAGTTGTGTTTAATTTACTAGATCGTCACGCAGGCATGCACGCACGCACGCACGCACACCCACAGAGACAGGGGTGACAAGGAGCTCATAGTAATTTTGCAAATACAGCTGTGTACATGAAAAATAATCTACTGTACATTCATCGCTAATAGGCAGAAGCTGTACATTATCTTGCAAAGTCGCAAAAGTTGTAAATGAAGCAAAAGCACTCGGTTACAAAAAGTCCCTGTGTGTGTGTGTGTGTGTGTGTGTGTGTGTGTGTGCGCGGGCCCGCGCGCGGAAGTCCGCCAAACGAAGTCCTCCAGCAAATATGAAAAAAAAAACCTAGGTGTCTGTCACTGCGTGCATAACAAAAGTCAGATCCAAAGTCTCTGCAGACTTACAAACGCGGCCACCGAACTAACAAACAACGTATCCCCTTCGAATCGAATAGCTGCCCCAGTATCTATGTCCATGGCATCTTCAGCGGCCTTCGGGGTCCATATTTCGCCGTCTCGTGTGTAGTCCCTTCCGAATAGAGCAGCAGCCAACAAGGGATATCCAAACCCTCGCTCGCTTCGAATCTGTTTGTCAGCAAAACTCCACTCGTCAGCTTCAGCCAGACGCAGGTGATTCGTCTCCGTGGTTAGAAGCACCTCTGGAAACACGTAGCCCGTTTCGAAACTCCCGCTTATGGAAAGGAAATGAAACATGGTCTCTGATTGGTTGGTCGGCGAGCCACAGCTGTGGCGCGATTGGTTGGCGCATCGGACGAGTGCGCAGATCTGAAGGTAGTAATCTCCTTCGACAGTGTGTTCTCCGTCGAAGGCACCGAACGCAAACATGTCTCGATTTTCGACGTCAGGCGTCAAGGAGTAGTTCAAATGGCAGCAGACTCTGTTGTGACACGTACGCAGCACTCCCTCTGGTCGGTCAAGCTCAACAAAATGGAACAGATCATGGAAGAGCACAGACACGAATGAAACTGTTTCTGTTTCAATACTCTCTTCCTTGGTACCGTTTTCCACGCTATTGTCTTCGCTTGTCGCTATAGCGGGGTCTGCTAACTGACCATCTTCGCCAGCATCCTCATAACTTTCCGGGGTTGGTTTCTTGAGTGTTTCCAGTTCTGCGACGATCAGCTTCGGTGCGCTGGTTAAAGACGCATTATGGTAAAACGCTGCTTGACCTCTAGGACTGTAGATCCCGCTCCCATGAAACCTGTAGCTCGGCATGTGAATGTTGGCGGCAAGGAAGTTCACGCCGAACAGCCTCGCGAACGCTGAATGAAACCCAACAGACGCCAACAAGGGAAGAGCGTCCATCCAGGCGGTTGGGAAGGCGATGTTGGCGATTCCGTGTCTTTGGACGGCGGTCACGGCGGGGTCGTAAAACAGGATGTCGAAGCACGTGAACATGCCCCATCGCCCGAAGGGTGTGTCGAAGGAAACCACTTTGGCCTCTGGCGTGTCGAACTGGTACTCGTAGAACAAATGCCGCTTGTGGTACCTGGCGGACAGGACAAACATACACACACTGGTCAAAATGCTGAAAACCGCTTTTAGGGCAATTCCAACAATACTGTCCGAACAAGGATGGTCTCAGTCTCCAGGTTTGCTATTACCCAAATTATTTTGCTCAAACAATATGTGCTTTTCTCTGTACATATTTCATGAATGATGCCGCATGAAGCACTGAGGAATGGCGAAACTGGAGGCTGAGAAGCATGCGTAACTGACTGACCGTCCATTTTCGAACAAATAATTTGGAATTGCTCCTCAGTTCTTGGTTTCACGCGTTGAACTCTCAATGCTCGGTCGTGAGTTCGAATCCCGGCTGGGGCCAAATATTTGTACTCAGTGGCCTTTTAGAGCTTCGTAAACTTGTAATATCGCCAGCGACCACGTGCGAGTTGCACTGATACGGCCACATGGCCGTAGCTGTAGTCTGTTTCATACAAACGTGTTACTTCACTTGTAAGTGAAGTAGGCGGCAGGCACATGTTTTGGCTCACGTTTCGGCTCGTATTTTAGCAACGACAGCTCCAAAATGGTTCGTATTTTGCTCACATCTAAATGGTGCCATGTTCTTGTCACTGTAACAAGCCTAGGTCGGCCTGTGAGCCTAAAAGACCTGCAGGGTGTATCTTTAAAATTAAACACATGGCAAATGCGAGTCATTAGTGTGTGGTTCACGCTTTACCTAGGTAGACAGGCACGGCGTTAGGGAAAAATTCAGCTGGTCTGACAAGCAACAAGAAAGTACATTACTTCAGTGAGATCATGTATTACCTGGCGATCATTCGACCGTTGGGGTCATAGGCCACGTCAGTGTTGAACTGGAAGTGAAGGTCGGCTGGACAGTCCCGTTGTGACCTTGTGCATGGCTGTCGATCTCCTATGTTGGCCACGATAAACATCTGGTTCCTCTTGGCCATGCAGCTCAACTCATACTGCACTTCGGTGTTGCTGTGAGACAAGTGAGACATCATCATCATCATCATCATCATCATCATCATCGGGAGCCGCGATCGCCGCGTTGGACTTTCCATGCTCGGGTCGTGAGTTCGAATACCGGCTGGGGCCAAATATTTTTGCTGGCCTTTTTCTCGTTGCCCCGTCTTTGATATCACCCATACGTGGTGGAAACGGACGTTAAACTCCAAGACATCCACCTACCCACCCTCATCATCATCATCATCATCATCATCATCATCATCACCACCACCTCCATCACCATTAAGGTACACGGCTGCATCTATTTACGCTTATTAAATGGGATACTTTACGTACGCTTTTTGTATTCCGTTTGTAGATATCAAACTGGACAAGACTCGTTTACCCGAGTCGAACGAAGTTTAAAAAGCCGACTATCGCAAAACCATGACTAATAACTCCTAACCTGAATCTGGGACATCATCAAATATTCAGCAACCTTTACATCGCATACTTCGTGCAGCAGTCCACAAAGAATGGCTGCGTCAATTTTTAGATGCCTGAATTAGTGAACAAACCCAATGCATTTCAGAACCACCACCCCGCAAAACACGTCATCGCATTTTTCAAATAGGCCGACCGACAGGTCTGGTGAAGAAATACTCGGCCCTCTAAACATTACCCTATCATGACTATTTGTAAGAATCAGTGTTCCTTACAGCTTTTTTAAACTGCGAATCACTATGACCATCTCTGTCAAATTCACAGAGTCATTTTGTATAATCACTGACGTACAGCCTCAAAATCGCTGCGTCAGATTCTGAAATCTCTGCGTAAAAGACGCACATAATTATGTGCGTAATAAGGAACACTGGTAAAAATAATTGCGCTCGACATTACAAGCTCTGTTCTTACGAGTAGCGATTGGGATCATCACAGGGGATCCAGTGGTCGTGCTCGGGGTCAGGGATATACTCGAGGTAGGGTTCCAGCGCCTCCCTGGTGAACCCCATCCCGTAGATACCATCCTCCGGGAATACCAGAATGTCCACAACCTGTACCAGATCAGTCAGGAGTTATTATGGTATGGTATGGCATGGTAGACTTCTCCTCGGCGCACATATCCATCTCTGCTGAAATGCTCACGGCGCCGCAGGGCTGAAGGACGAAGCAGTGAAAGCCTGCTGCCGTTAAGCGCTACTTTGTGAGCAAACCTCCACCCTGCTATTCACTCCGGTGCATGCGACAGTATTTCTGTTTACCACGCCACCGGCCACAGCCAACTCTTCTTCGAAAGATGAACGTGGGATTTTTAGCGTGCACACTTGATGTTTGTGCGTGCGTGTGTACACGAAGGCGAGACAGGCACCGCAAACGAGTCTGCACATGGATTAGACTCGATATGGGAAGGAAACATCCCACCATATTCCTGCCCACCGGGGACTCGAACTCGGCAGCTCAGGATCCGAAGTCGGATGCCTTAACCACTAGACCAAATCCCCTGTCATCATCATTATTAAAGATGTGTTGTACGGTACCATTTAACTGTTAGCTGCAATGGTAGAACTGTTTTTGGTAATAGGTTACGGCGCTATGGAATTATCACACAAGCAGAATCAACAGAAGTTAACTACCAGAAGCTTGACGGAAAAGAAAGGTTTTCAGATGGGATTTGAGCAGAGGCAGTGGCGGAGTTCAATTGTAACAATTAAACAAATAGAATAAAGGTGATAAACAACAACAACAAACATTCATATCACCTGTCTCTTTGCTTCTGCCGCCTGTTCTGAGAACACGGCCAAGTTTTGTCTCATCACGCGAAGAGCTTCCTGACGGGAGACAACTGTGTGCATGTCCTCCGGAAGAAATACGGCATGCTCGTACACGGCGGCCTTGAACTTGGTCCTCGTTGGGTCTGCTTTGCAGAGGTGACAATCCCAGAGGAGGAGGAACATCAGCATCACCATAGCAGCAAAAGGTATATATCCCGTTTCCTTCATTGTCCACCCTGTCAACACACTAGTTTCAAACACCCAACATAAGCCACTGTCAGTGTCTCACTGTCCCTCTCATTACAACTAGTAGTTCGCTCTCATCGTTTAAAAAGGTTCTCACAAATTTTTTTTGTATCCTAGATCATGAGCTGCTCATCATTGTCATTGCTATGGCTATGTCACTGCTTTTCACCTGCACATGCGTCACTACATTTTATTTAGTACCCACATTCACCTTTCAGCAATATGAGTAGGATAACTCATCGTCATTTTTGCCCACTTCTATAGAAATTATGACATTATTTCCGCTTACGATTATGTTCTGCATAGGTGCGTGCGAATAATTCATGCGTGATTTGTTTGTGTATGGGTGATGGGGTATGATGATGATGATGATGTGTGTGTGTGTGTGTGTGTGTGTGTGTGTGTGTGTGTGTGTGTGTGTGTGTGTGTGTGTGTGTGCTGTCCTTACTCTTTTTTTTTTTTATAATTTTTCAGTAGTATTAGCTCATGTAGTGTAGCAACGGCAAGTTTTAAAATTGGTATGAATATGCCTGTAACTTCTACCGTTGTAAAATAAATGTTCTTGTTCTTGTTCTTGTTCTTACAACTAATCTCCAATGAACCGACTGAATTGTAAATACCCAGCCAGAGATACATTCACAGGTCAGCAGAGATTTCGTACTAGTTAAACTAAGGGAGTCGATCATGGATAGAAAAAAAAAAACTGTGTCAGGTTCTAATCTTTCGGAATGAAGAATTCGGAAGAAAAAGAAGAATCCTACTGATAAACTATAATATAAATGAGTCATAATAATAATCGCGTCAACACTTAATTGTCGGACAAAACACTTGAAATGGATTCTGACTTTGATAAAGAGTAACTCACCTCTCTCACTGAGTTTTGTCCCTGCAGAGACAGTCCTTGTATCTCAATCTCAGTGTCAACGCTTCTTAGCATATGATATTGAAGGTTGCGAGCAGACGGTCAGCATTCGCCGTTTTCTACTGGTACTCCTAGAGGCAGGGTCCAAAGTCGACTGCCATTCGAAACCAGGCTATGGTTCACTCGGTATGGCGATCCTTTAGCAAGTTTCATCATGCGTGTCATTCCGATCGGTACAGTCGCAACAGGAGGCAGTGGCGTCGGAACAGGGGGGGGGGGGGAGGGGAGGGGGGCACAGGCCCCCCCTTGTGAAAAAAATGGGGGGTGGGAGGCCCTGAGGGCCTCTAGGCCCCCCTAGAAATCTGCCCAGCTGAGGGGGGCACCAGCATGTTTTGGGCCCCCCTTAGTCTCTCCAACTCCAGCCAGCATGAGAGAGAGAGAGAGAGAGATGTGCGTGAATCGCATGTCACAAATAAAGTGTGTGTGCCAAGCTATCCAGCGGAGTTCGTGAGAGGAGATCAGCAGATGTGACCATAAGGTAGGGTATTTGAAGTTAAATTTTATGATTAGTTTGTATGTCTTTCACACCTAAATTTTGCTTATAGAAATCCACCCATAAACACGCCCAGAATGCGCCAGATTGCACAGATTTGCAGCTAATTGTTAAAAATTTTCAGGGGGAGCATGCCCCCGGACCCCCCTAGATAGCTCGGCGCTTTGCGCCTTCGGCAAGGCGCTCCGCGCCGTCAATGGCCGTCAATTGTGCCCCCCCCCAACCTGAACATCTTCCGACGCCACTGGGAGGAACACTTTAAATTGCAAGCCATCTCCCAACTCGCGTCATGTGTGTCTCACGTGGATAGCCACAAAAAACCCCTTCAAGACTTGCGACACACTTACGTCGCAACTTAACCCAGTTGCTACGCTGGCTTACGGGGGGGGGGGGGGGGGGGGGGGGGACGGAGGGTTGTAAGGCCGCGTCTACAGTTACGCCTCCGTAACTGATCGTGATCTCGTCAGTCTAGGGAGCAACACTTGAAACTGCAAGCCATCTCCCAACTCGCCTCACGTGTGTCTCACGTGGACAGCCAGAAAAAAAAGAAAGAAAAAAAAGAAACATCAGGACTTGCGACACACTTAAGTCACAACTTAACCCAGTTGCTACACCCTAAGACCCCCTCTTTATACCCTGTCTCGTAGCGTCTGGCGGCGTAAACAAGTGCAGTGTCCGTGACTACGCGAACAGACTACGTTCGTATCTTTGTTTTGTTGACTTAGACTTCGGCCCTCCTTCTGCTACGCTGGCTTACGGGGCGGAGGGCGGGGGGGGGGGGGGGGGGGGGGGGGGGGGGGGGGGCGCAGAAGGGGGGGGGGGGAGGGGGTTGTAAACAGCTGTCACAGTCCAATTGTGCTGCCGGGGGAGTGCTTTTATCGACATTAGCTCTGGAGCCGAGATAGCGCATCGTGCAAACATTGTCGGCCCTATTCTGGCCAAAGGCTTTATCGTGTTTGGTAAGAATATTTCTTGTGGAGTGCATGCAAGCGCCCGTGTTCTTCTGCCAGGTTATGATTAGAAGGGGGTCGCGATGAGGTTTTTCTATCGTTATCATTACAGTCACTGGCAGTCTCTCTCTCTCTCTCACACACACACACACACACACCATGATTGGCATCAGATGGAAAAATTGAACTGCAATGTAAAGACGTAGCAAAACTTGAGAGAGAGAGAGATGACGTTAATTCTGTGAAGTAAACAGTTTGACGTCAGCCTCAGGCTGATGCAGGTCGTCTGACACTATGACGAAGATGCTTGTTCATGTCTTGTGGTTTCCCTGTTATTAGGGAAGTGGGGGGAGAAGGGTGTAGCGCCGGAGGCGTGTGGTTATTCCATCCGAATGTCTGCGTAAAGAATGCGTGCGGAATTAGTGTTAGCGCACTTTACAGGCCGCTGAGCAACGCCCGGACACAAACACACCCATACACTCGGAGTCGCTCCCGTGCACACGCAAGAAAGAAAGAAAAATATGCAGAACTCGCTTTCATACACGCCGCAGGCTGACATGCAAACCATGACAAAGAGGAGTCTGAAGTTTCTGTTCTTATTATTTAACAAAAGGTAGAAAATAAAGAGAGGTAGACAATCTTTCCGAACCTCTACAATTCTGAAGCACGCGGCCTAAAACGAACAATCAGGTTTGTGTGGTGATGGCGAAAAAACAAAGAAAAAGGAAATGAGGCTGGACAGTCTCAATACGAATACAAAACCAGACGGACTAACAAACTACAAATCTGAAAAAAAACAAATACTGATCCTACAAACACTACACCTTCTTACTTAGAAATGCCTAACTTTACCAAGAAAAACCTTTATCGAGCAGTTCTTTCCGGGCAAAAATAAATTACAAACCAAATTTTCCGTATTCCAATGAATAATCCAAACAAAACCATGTCACTGGTGGTAATCCACACTTATAATAATAATATCCCTGATGGTACTGACGAGACTGATGGCCCAAAGAGAACACTGGCGGCACAGGGGTATCCAAATAAAAACGGTCGGCTGTCTGCTAATACTAATTTTGGTGCAGCTTTTATACATTTTTCCCTCCTCTGACTGCACACGTGTGGGGTTACGTGGGGTCAGCCCGCTGTCACTCAAAATTGCGGTACTGAAGCGACCGAAAACGAAGCACCAAAATTGTGTACGTAGGTAACTTTTCCTGAATCACATTATCACAGACACAAATAAATCTTACAAAGAGATTACACATGAAAACATTCAGAACAAAAATGCAGCTTCTCTACAGGGGAATGTCCAAGCCAAAATAACACTTCATAACCTTCAGGAGAATTCAGATGGACAATTTACCGTGGCATGGCGACCATGAATTAGTCAGTTACGGTGATAAGAGTGAAACAGTGACAAAAATGTTCATTTATACGCAAACAATTAAGTTTTTTGTAATTTCAATGAAACCAGTTAGGATGACCAAAGTTTCACACATCGGACATAGACACGTTATCCCACATCGTGCTGCACGTGAAACAGTCTAAATACTACTGCAGGCGTAAGTACACAAATTGACAGTGGGGTCATGTTTGGTGTTTATTTGGGGTATCCTGTTTGGCGAGTGTTCTAGTCTGTAGCGATTTTTGTCGTCATGGATGAGCGCGATTTTTGTGTTATGTAGGTCAAGGTGCATGTGGGTCAAATTTGTTGTCTTTGCATGTGTGTGCGTGTTGCTCCATATCAAAACCATTGTAGGTGTAGGCCTAGGCAAAAACAAGCGTGATAGTGATGTTATCTATAAATCACTCGTCCGTTTAGTGTCAGTCATGCACACTGACTGAAGCACCACCTTCCCCTGTTACTGTCATTTTTCACATAGCAGTCATGGACTGGATCCTCGATGGCTCCTGACCCACTCGCATCGTTGTTGCTGTGGTAGTTGTCGTTGGCAGTACAAAAAAGCTGTGTCCGGCTGTTGTTGTCGCGTCCGATGATTGAAACGCTGGTCGCTGCAAGTCCCCGCACACCTGCCTGGGATGTTTCCTTCGCCACTGGCCAATGGGGTGTAATGGCGCCGTGCCCGGTTGATTAGAAGCCAGACGAAGGCGGAGGATTGAATTGTCGCCCTCTCCTGTCACCTTCCATGACGTGACATGGTGGTCGTTTAGTAGAGTGGTTAGGACGGGTGTTACAGCAGCTGGGAGGCCAGTTACCGCCATGCTGACAAAAGTACACGCTTTTCTAGAATTTATTTCGGCAGCTGTAAAAAAAAGAAAAGACAAAAAAGCGTGTTATCATCCACCAGGGAGTTACTGTAGGAGACAGTATAACAAAATGACAAATACAAACAGCATTACTAAGCATGCATGAAAGCGCCACTTCATTTCAAGGTGTGCATATATTACAAAAACGCAAATCTCCAGTGTTATGCATTAAGAAAAGGCCTATTTCTATGTTAATGAGTTCAGGCAGCTTTCAGTGAGTTTAGAATACATGAATCATCATTTTAAGGAGTGCAGATGTCAAGAAACCGCCAATCACCATTTCAACCTCCCCCCTCCCCCCACACACACTACTAGGAGTACTTGTGTATGCCCCCCCCCCCCCCCAAGTAAACTTCAATCTCTATTTCATTAAGTGCATAATTGATGCTGATGTCAAGGAAACATCCATCTCTGCTTCAAGAAGCACACATCCACATCAAGGGGTGTATGTCAAGAAAGTGCACCGCACTACCCCCCACCCAAACTACAATCAAGGACACAATACACAGATCTCCAATTTAAAGAGCACAGACATCAATCTCTGGTATCCATTTTAAGTAGTGCATGTGCCAAGGACACGCTCATGTCCTTTTAAGGAGAACAGATGTCAAGAACCCCCCCCCCCAAAGGAAGTGGGATTATGTTAAGTGGACATCGCACATCTTTTGTGAAGGAAGCACGCCCCCCCCCCCCCCCCCCCGCTCAAGAATACTCCAGTCAGTCTCCATTTCAAGGACATCAGTAAGGAGTACATATACATAATTGATGTCAAGAAAACGTCCATCTCTACTTCAGTAAGTGCATCTGATGTCAAGAAGATATTAATCTATGCTTCAAGGAGTATTGATATCAAGAAAATGTCCACTTAAAGAAAGCACACATCATGCCTCCATTAGGAGTGCATAACTCACGTCAAGAAAATGTTCATCACCACTTCAAGGAATGCATAATTCAAATGTCACCCAGCCCCCCCCCCCCCAACCAACACCTCCCCCAAGAGTGCAGATATTAAGGACATGCAACTCTTCATTTGAAGGAGTGCACAGGACAAGACAGCACCCGCCCCCATTAAGTAGTTTGTACACCAAGAAAGCGCACCCCCCCCCCCAAAAAAAAAAAAAAAAAGAGGAGTGCAGGTATCTAGGACACGTCAATCTTCATTTTAAACAGCACTGACAACAATCTCTCCTCCACATTTCAAAGAGTGCTTATAAGACACCCCCCCCCACACACACACACTCTCTCCAAGAAGTGGGCAAGTCAATAACACACACATCTCCTTTTCAATGAGTGAAAATGCCAAGAAAGCACCCCATGTGTATCTGTATATACACATCCACATCCATTTTAAGGAGTGCAGACGTCAAGAAAACATTCGTTTCCTAGAAAGTGCTCGTCCTCCCCGTACCTGAGCACTTCAATTAAAGGAGTGCAGAGGTCACGAAAACGACCATCTCCATCTGAAGGAGTGCACATATTAAAAAAATGCCCATCTCTATTTCAATGAGTGCATATATAAAGAAAATGTCCAGCATATGTCAAGGACACGCCAATGACCATTACAAGAAGTGCAGATGTCAAGACAGCGCTCCCCACCCCCCCCCCCCCCCCATCCCCTAATCTCAAGGGGTGTAAATGTCAAGAAAGCACATCAACCTACCCGCGCACATTTCCAGGAATGCAGATGTCAAAAATGTGCATCATCTGTTCTCCACTGTAGGAAAACACATCATATCCCTCACTCCAACCCAAGCACACTTCAAGAAGTGCGGATTTCAAGGAGTGCACAACTGATGTCAAGACGACGCCCATCTCCATTTCAAAGAGTACATATGTGATGGTGTTGAGTAGAGTATGCAGGCAGGGAGACAAAACACAGCGGTCGCTATGACATGAGTTTTATTTCAACAGGAAAACAGCAACAAATGGCAGAGCGGGGAGCGACAATCCGTGCAGTGACTCGCGGCAGGGCTGGCTGGCGACTGTGCAGTGAGGCGTAGCTCGCGGGTACTTATGCGCCCAGCGCGAGCCGCAAAGACAGCAACGGCCGCTCGCAGCAGAAACTCGGGTAGCAGCGAAATCTGTGTTTGTTTACACACAGAAAACTAACAATAGCGGGCGTAATACAACAGCTACAAACTTCAAACAAGGTGCATTGAAAAGAGCGTGAAAAGTACTCTAAGATGGCATAAGTTTGGAACATTATCAATGTACAAAGAATTTCCTATCGCCGATTTAAGAGCGTAAAGGCTGGGACCACGCATTCGAAAAGTGGTGAAAATGGCAAAATACACCCGTTAAACTACAAAACAGCGCTAAAAACAAAACATAATTAAAAAGTACAAACTCTTCCGAAACTACTATCGTTTAAATGATAACTTTAGGCTAATTGACTGCCGAGATATTTAGCACTAAATGGACACAAACAAACACAGCTAACTGGCACATGGCTATCGTGGATCCGCAACGCTGCACGCATGCGGTAGCCTACAGGCGAACAAAGCCGGCGGCACACAGCTGGCCGGAGAACCTAGGGTAGTGGGCGAGAGGGTCCAAACCACTCGGCTACACATAAATGATGTCCATGTCTGCTTAAATGAGTACAGATATCAAGAAAACAATTCCCACTTGAAGAAAAGCACGTATCATGCCCCCCCCCCCCTCCCCCACACATAAACACTTCAAGAAATGCATGTGTCAAGAAAACGTCCATCTCTATGTCAAGGAGTAAACAAGTGATGTCAAGAAAATGTCAATCACCACTTTGAGGAGTGCGTGTGAAAGAAACGCCCATCTCGGTTTCAAGAAGTGTATAACTGATGTGAAGGAAACGTCCATCTCCATTCACAGGACTGCATAAATGTCAAGAAAACGCTCATCCCCATTTTATAGACACTTAAGGCGTGCATAACTGACGTCAGGAAAACGTCCATCTCCGTTTCAAGGAGTGCATAACTGATGTCAAGAAAACGCCCATCTCCATTTCAAGGAGTGCATAATTCATGTGAAGGAAACGCCCATCTCCATTTACAGGAGTGCATAATTGATGGCAAGAAAACGCCCATCTCCATTTACAGGAGTACAGAACTGATGTCAAGGAAACGTTCATCTCCATTTCGAGGAGTGCAGATGTCAATAAAGTGTCCCTCCTCCCCATACCCCAGCACTAAAATTAAAGGAGTACAGAGGTCACGACCATCTCCATCTCAAGGACTGCATACACTACGAAAACGCGCATGTCCATTGCTAGGGGTGCAATATCAAGAGGAGGTCTACTGCAATTTCAAGGAGCTCGGGCAAATTTCAAGAATACGCCAATCTCGATTTCAGGGAGTGGAGACGTCAAGGGGAGTGAGTGAGTTTTTAGGGCTTAAAGCCGCGCAAGTCACAAAGACTAATTCGCGGCTGAGTGTGCCTGCACTACATGAAAAAAAAAATGTAACGTTGAACAAAGGATGCAAACTGGTCTACGGGGCGGTATAAACCTAGGACATGCAGGAGACGCTGCACCTTCATGCTAATTTCTCGAACTCCCGGTTACAAAATGGAGACGTCAAGGAAACACTCATCTCCATATCAAAGACGTCATATAGCAAGAAACCGCCTATCTCCATTTACAGGAGTGCAGGAAAACGTCCATCTCTATTTCAATGAAAGCATAGCTGATGTCAAGAAACCATCCATCTCTGCTTGAAGGAGTACAGGTAAAACGTAACACCCCCTCCCTCCCAAAGTGCGTGTGTCAAGAAAACAGCCTTCTCCATTTCAAGGAGTGCAAAATTGATGCCAAGAAAAGGTCCATCGCCATTTCAGAGTGCATAACTGATGTCAGGAAATAGCCCACCTCCATTTCACGGAGTGCATAACTGAGCAGTGTCAGGAAATATCCCATCTCCATTTCAAGGAGTGCATAGCTGATGTCAGGAAAACACCCGTCTCCATTTCAAGGAGTGCGTAACTGATGTCAAGAAGTGCAAGACAGCACTCACCCTACCTCTTACCCGTAAGGGGTGTAAGTGTAAAGAGGCTGCGTCATCCTCCTCGTTCCACCCCTCCCTATTGCAAGGGGTTCATACATCAAAGACACGCCGATCTCCATTACACAGAGTACATTACTGATGTCACAATTTCAATGAGCACATAACTGATGTCAGGAAAACGTCCATCTCTATTTGAATGAGAGCATAACTGATGTCAAGAAACCGTCTCTGCTTCAAGGAGTACACACACTCAAAGAAGTGTGTATGTCAAGAAAACAGCCTTCTCCATTTCAAGGAGTGCATAACTGATGTCAGGAAATAGCCCATCTCCATCCCAAGGAGTGCACACCTGATGTCAGCAAAACATCCATCTCCACTTCAAGGAGTACATATTTGATGTCAGGAAAACGCCCATCTCCATTTCAAGGAGCGCATAACTGATGTCAGGGAAACGCCCATCACTATTTCAAGGCGTGCATATGCCAAAAAGCCAATCTCTATTACAAGGAGTACATAAGTGATCTCAAGAAAACATCCGTCTCCATGGAGTGCATAATTAATGTCCTTGTGTAAAGCGAAGCGCTAAATACATAATAAACATCAATCTCTTTTTGAAGGAAAGCATGTGTCATCCCCCCCCCCCCGGCCATTCCAAAGAGTGCATAATAACTGATGTCAGGAAAATGCCCATCTCCATTTCAAGGAGTGCATAAGTGATGTCAGGAAATATCCCATCTCCATTTCAAGGAGTGCATAGCTGATGTCAGGAAATCACCCGTCTCCATCTCAAGGAGTGCGTAACTGATGTCAAGAAGTGCAAGACAGCACTCACCCTACCTCTTACCCGTAAGGGGTGTAAGTGTAAAGAGGGTGCGTCATCCTCCTCGTTCCACCCCTCCCTATTGCAAGGGGTTCATACATCAAAGACACGCCGATCTCCATTACACAGAGTACATTACTGATGTCACAATTTCAATGAGCACATAACTGATGTCAGGAAAACGTCCATCTCTATTTGAATGAGAGCATAACTGATGTCAAGAAACCGTCTCTGCTTCAAGGAGTACACACACTCAAAGAAGTGCGCATGTCAAGTAAACAGCCTTCTCCATTTCAAGGGGTGCATAACTGATGTCATGAAAACATCCATCTCCATTTCAAGGTATAGTACTATACATATGATGTCGGAAACGCCCATCTCCCATTTCAAGGTGTGCACAACTGATGCCAAGAAACTGCCATCTCCATTTAAAGGAGTGCATAACTGATGTCAGGAAAACGCCAATCTCTATCTCAAGGAGTGCATAGCTGTTCAACAAAATCGCCCATGTCCATTTTAAAGAGTGATGTCAGGAAAACACCCATCTCCATTTCAAGGAGTACATAACTGATGTTAGGAAAACACCCATCTCCATTTCAAGGAGTACATATTTGATGCCATGAAAACGCCCATCTCCATTTCAAGGAGTGCATAACCGATGTCAGGAAAACACCCATCTCCATTTCAAGGAGTGCATAATTGATGTCAGGAAAACACCCATCTCCATTTCAAGGAGTACATATTTGATGCCATGAAAACGCCCATCTCCGTCTCAACTGACGTCTGGAAAATGCCCATTTCTATTTCAAGGAGTGCATATGTCAAGGACATGCCAATCTCCATTACAAGAAGTGCAGACGTCAAGACAACACTCACCCTACCTCTTTCCCGAAAGGGGTGCAAGTGTCAAAAAGGTGCATCCTCCTCATTCCACACCCCCCCCCCACCTCCCCCCAATTTCAAGGGGTTTATACATCAAGGACACGCCAATCTCCATTACAGGGAGTACATTACTGATGTCACAATTTAAATGAGCATATAACTGATGTCAGAAAAACATCCATCTCTATTTCAATTACAGCACAACTGATGTTAAGAAACCGTCCATCTCTCCTTCAAAAAGTACAAATCTAGAGAAAACGTAATCCCCCCCCCCCTCCCAGACCACACACACACACTTTAAGGAGTGCATAACTGACGCCAGGAAAACATCCATCTCTAGTTCAAGGAGTACAAATTTGATGTCAGGAAACACCCATCTCCATTTCAAGGAGTGCAAAATTGATACAAAAAAACGCCCATCTCCATTTCAAGGAGTACATATTTGATGCCAAGAAAACGCCCATCTCCGTCTCAAGGAGTGCATAATTGACGTCTGGAAAATGCCCATTTCTATTTCAATGAGTGCATATGTCAAGGACATGCCAATCTCCATTACAAGAAGTGCAGACGTCAAGACAGCACTCACCCTACCTCTTTCCCGAAAGGGGTGCAAGTGTCAAAAAGGTGCATCCTCCTCATTCCACCCCCCCCCCCCCACCTCCCCCCAATTTCAAGGGGTTTATACATCAAGGACACGCCAATCTCCATTACAGGGAGTACATTACTGATGTCACAATTTAAATGAGCATATAACTGATGTCAGAAAAACATCCATCTCTATTTCAATTACAGCACAACTGATGTTAAGAAACCGTCCATCTCTTCTTCAAAAAGTACAAATTCCAAGAAAACGTAAATCCCCCCCTCCCAGACCACACACACACACTTTAAGGAGTGCATAACTGACGCCAGGAAAACATCCATCTCTAGTTCAAGGAGTACAAATTTGATTTCAGGAAAAACCCATCTCCATTTCACGGAGTGCAAAATTGATACCAAGAAAACGCCCATCTCCATTTCCAGGACTGCATAACCGATGTCAGGAAAACGTCCATCTCTATTTAAAGGAGTGCATATGTCAAAGACACACCAATCTCCATTACAAGAAGTGCAGATGTCAAGACAGTGCACACCCTACGTCTTACCCGTTAAGGGTGTAAGTGTCAAGAGGGTCGTCATCCTCCTCGTCCCATCCCTCCCAAGGGGTTCATACATCATCGACACGCTAAATCTCCACTACTGATGTCACAATTTCAATGAGCACATAACTGATGTCAAGAAACCGTCTATCTCTCCTTCACGGAGTAAAGACAACAAGAAAACATAAATCCCCCCCTCCCCACACACACCCCACAACCCACACACTCAAAGAAGTGAGTGTGTCAAGAAAACAGCCTTCTCCATTTCAAGCAGGGCATAACAGATGCCAAGAAAACGCCCGTCTCCACTTCAAGGAGTGCATAACTGATGTCACAAAATAGCCCATTTCCATTTTAAGGAGTGCGTAACTGATGTCAGGAAAACATCCATCTCCATTTAAGGAGTGCATAATTGATTTCAGGAAAATGCCCATCTCCATTTTGAGGAGTGCATAACTGATGTCAGGAAAAAAGCCCATCTCCATCTCGAGGAGTGCATATTTCTTCAAGAAAACGCCCATCTCCATTTCAAGGAGTGCATAACTGATGTCAGGAAAACATCCATCTCAATTTCAAGGACATATATGATGTCAGGAAACGCCCATCTCCATTTCAAGAAGTGCACAATTGATGAAAAAAAACAAAAAAACCCACCCATCTCAATTTCAAGGAGTGCACAGTTCAAGGAAATGTCTCGAGGAATGCATAATTGATGTCAGGAAAATCCCCATCTCCATCTCTAAGAGTGCATAGTTCTTCAAGAAAACGCCCACCTCCATTTCAGGGAGTGCATAATTGATCTCAGAAAAATGCCCAACTCCATCTCGAGGAGTGCATAACTGACGTCAGGAAAATGCCCATCTCCATCTTGAGGAGTGCATAACTGATGTCAGGAAAACACCAATCTCCATTTCATGGAGTACATAACTGATGTCAAGAAAAACATCGATCTCCGTTTCAAGGAGTACATATTTGATACCAAGAAAAAGCCCACCTCCATCTCAAGGAGTGCATAACTGATGTCAGGGAAACACCCATCTCTATTTAAACGAGTGCATATGTCAAGGACACACCAATCTCCATTACAGGATGTGCAGATGTCGAGACAGCACTCACCCTACATCTTACCGTTAAGTGTCAAGAGGGTGCATCCTCCTCCTCCCTCCACCCCTCCCCATTTCAAGACGTGCATATATGCCAACGACACGCCAATCTCCATTACAAGGAGTACGTAACTGATGTCAAGAAAGCATCCATCTCCACTTAAAGGAGTGCATAATTTATGTCCATCTCTGTGTAAAAGACTAAATATATATACACCTTTGATGCCAGGAAAATGCAAATCTCCATCTCAAGGAGTGCATAACCGATGCAAGGAAAACGTCCATCTTCACCTTCTCCATTTCATGGAGGGCATAATTGATGCCAAGTAAACGCCCGTCTCCATTTCAAGGAGTGCACGACTGATGTCGGGAAATAGCCCATCTCCATTTCAAGGAGCGTGTAATTAATGTCAGGAAAATGCCCATCTCCATGTCGAGGAGTGCATAATTGATGTCACGAAAATGCCCATCTCCAAAAGTGCATAGTACTTCAAGAAAACACCCATCTCCATTTCCAGGAGTGCATAACTGATGTCAGGAAAACATCCATCTCCATTTCAAGGAGTGCATAACTGATGTCAGGAAAATGCCCATCTCCATCTCGAGGAGTGCATAACTGATGTCAGGAAAATGCCCATCTCCATCTTGAGAAGTGCAGAGTTCTTCAAGAAAACGCCCATCTCAATTTCAAGGAGTGCACAGTTCAAGAAAACGTCTTTCTCCATTTCAAGGAGTGCATTACTGATGTCAGGAAAACTCCCATCTCCATTTCAAGGAGTGTATATTTGATACCAAGAAAACGCCCATATCCATAACGCCCATATCCAGGAAAACATCCATCTCCTTTTCACGGAGTGCATAACTGATGTCAGGAAATTGCCCATATGTCAAGGACATGATAATCTCCATTACGAGAAGTGCACATGTCAAGACAGCCATCAGCTACCTCTTACCAGTAAGGGGTGTATATGTCATGAGGGTGCATGTATAATGACCCCCACCCCTCCCAATTCTACACACACACACACACAAAGGAGTGCGTGTATTTCCATTACAAGGTGTGCATAACTGATGTCAGGATAACACCAATCGCCATTTCATGGAGTACGTAACTGATGTCAGGAAAACATCCATCAGTCTCCGTTTCAAGGAGTACATATTTGATACCAAGAAAACGCCCACCTCCATCTCAAGGAGTGCATAACTGATGTCAGGGAAACACCCATCTCTATTTAAACGAGTGCATATGTCAAGGACACACCAATCTCCATTACAGGATGTGCAGATGTCGAGACAGCACTCACCTTACCTCTTACCATTAAGTGTCAAGAGGGTGCATCCTCCTCCTCCCTCCACCCCTCCCCATTTCAAGGCGTGCATATGCCAACGACACGCCAATCTCCATTACAAGGAGTACGTAACTGATGTCAAGAAAGCATCCATCTCCACTTAAAGGAGTGCATAATTTATGTCCATCTCTGTGTAAAAGACTAAATATATATACACCTTTGATGCCAGGAAAATGCAAATCTCCATCTCAAGGAGTGCATAACCGATGCAAGGAAAACGTCCATCTCTATTTCAAGGGGTGCGAATGTCAAGGATATGCCAATCTCCATTACAAGAAGTGCAGATGTCAGGACAGTGCACAGCCTACCTCTTACCCGTACGGGGTGTAAGTGTCAAAAGGGTGCGTCCTCCTCATTCCACCCCTCACTATTGCAAGGGGTTCATACATCATCGACACGCCAATCACCAATACACAGAGTACATTACTGATGTCACAATTTCAATGAGCACATCATTGATGTCAGGAAAGCGTCCATCTCTATTTGAATGAGAGCATAACCGATGTCAAGAAACCATCCATCTCTCCTTCAAGGAGTACAGATTCCAAGAAAACATAAACCCCCTCCCCCCATCCCACACACACTCTCAAAGGAGTGCGTATGGCAAGAAAACAGCCTTCTCCATTTCATGGAGTGCATAATTGATGCCAAGTAAACGCCCGTCTCCATTTCAAGGAGTGCATGACTGATGTCGGGAAATAGCCCATCTCCATTTCAAGGAGCGTATAATTGATGTCACGAAAATGCCCATCTCCATCTCGAGGAGTGCACAGTTCTTCAAGAAAACGCCCATCTCCATTTCAAGGAGTGCATAACTAATGTCAGGAAAACTCCCATCTCCATTTCAAGGAGTATATATCTGATACCAAGAAAACGCCCATATCCATAAATGTTGTCAGGAAAACATCCACCTCCTTTTCACGGAGTGCATAACTGATGTCAAGAAGACACCCTTCTCCATTTCAAGGAGTGCCTAAGTGATGTCAGGCCCATCTCTATTTCAAGGAGTGCATATGTCAAGGACATGATAATCTCCATTACGAGAAGTGCACGTGAAGACAGCCCTCAGCCTACCTCTTACCAGTAAAGGGTGTATATGTCATGAGGGTGCATGTATTATGCCCCCCACCCCCTCCCAATTCACACACACACAAAGGAGTGCGTGTATTTCCATTACAAGGTGTGCATAACTGATGTCAAGAAACATCAATCTCATTTTAAAGGAATGCGTGTATTAAGCGCTCCCCCCCCCCCCACGTCCATTTCAAAGAGTGCATAATTCATGCCAAGATAACACCCATCTCCATTTCAAGGAGTACATATTTGATGTCAGAAAACGCCCATTTCCATTTCAAGGAGTGGAAAATTGATGCCAAGAAAACGCCCATCTCCATTTTTACGAATGCATAACTGATATCAGGAAGATACCCATCTCCATTTCAAGGAGTGCATAACTGATGTCAGGAAAACACCCATCTCCATTTCAAAGAGTGCCTAACTGATGCAGGAAAACATCCATCTCCATTTCAAGGAGTGCATAACTGATGTCAGGAAAATGCCCATCTCCATTTTGAGGAGTACATAATTCATGTCAGGAAAATGCCCACCTCCAACTCGAGGCGTGCACAGTTGTTCAAGAAAACGTCCTTCTTTCTCCATTTCAAGGAGTGCATAACTGATTTCAGGAAAAACGCCCATCTCCATTTTAAGGAGTGCATAACTGATGTTAGGAAAAAATCCATCTCCATTTCAAGGAGTACGTATTTGATGCCAAGAAAATGCCCATCTCCATCTCAAGGAGTGCATAACCGATGCCAGGAAAACGTCCATCTCTATTTCAAGGAGTGCGAATGTCAAGGGCACGCCAATCTCCATTACAAGAAGTGCAGATTTCAGGACAGTGTACAGCCTACCTCTTACCCGTAATGGGTGTAAGTGTCAAAAGGGTGCATCCTTCTCCTCGTTCCACCCCTCACCATTCCAAGGGGTTCATATATCCTCGACACGCCGATCTCCATTACACGGAGTACATTACTGATGTCACAATTTCAATGAGCATATAACTGATGTCAGGAAAACGTCCATCTCTATTTGAATGAGAGCATAACTGATGTCAAGAAACCATCCATCTCTTCTTCAAGGAGTACAGATACCAAGAAAACATAAATCCCCTCCCCCCAACCCACACACACTCTCAAAGGAGTGCGTGTGGCAAGAAAACAGCCTTCTCCATTTCATGGAGTGCATAACTGATTCCAAGTAAACGCCCGTCTCCATTTCAGGGAGTGCACAACTGCTGTCAGAAAATAGCCAATCTCCATTTCAAGGAGTGCATAATTGATGTTAGGAAAACGCCCATCTCCATTTCAAGGAGTGCATAATTGATGTCAGGAAAATGCCCATCTCCATCTCGAGGAGTGCATAACTGATGTCAGGAAAATGCCCATCTCCATTTTAAGGAGTGCACAGTTCAAGAAAACATCCATCTCCATTTCAAGGAGTGCGTAACTGATGTCAGGAAAAACTCCCATCTCCATTTCAAGGAGTATATATTTGATACAAAGAAAACGCCCATCTCCAAAACTGATATCAGGAAAACATCCATCTCCATTTCAAGGAGTGCGTAACTGATGTCAGGATGACACCCATCTCCATTTCAAGGAGTACATAACTGAGTCAGGAAAATGCTCATCTCTATTTCAAGGAGTGCATATGTCAAGGACATGATAATCTCCATTACGAGGTGCACATGTCGAGACAGCACTCACCGTAGTTTTTTCCAGTAAGGGGTGTATGTGTCAAGAGTGTGCATCCTCCTCCTCCCCTCCCGATTTCAAGGTGTGCATATGCCAACGACACGTCAATCTCCATCACCAGTATGTGACTAATGTCAAGAAAGCATCCATCTCCACTAAAAGGAGTGCAGAATTTAAGTCGATCTCTTTGCAAAGGAGTAAATATATGGAAAATGTCAATGTCATTTTGAATAAAAAGGCGTGTATAATGAGCGCCATCCTCCCCCCCCACCCACCCACACACACACACACACACACAAAGGAGTGCGTGTATTTCCTTTACAAGGGGTGCATAACTGATGTCAAGAAAACATCAATCTCATTTTGAAGGTATGCATGTTTTATGCCCCTCCATACTACCCCCCCCCCCCCCTTCAAAGACTGCAAGAAAACACCCATCTACATTTCAAGGAGTACATAACCAATGCAAGAAAAACGTCCATCTCTATTTCAAGGAGTGCGAATGTCAAGGACACGCCAATCTCCATTACAAGAAAAGAAGATGTCAGGACAATGCACACCCTACATCTTACCCGTAAGGGGTGTAAGTGTCAAAAGGGTGCGTCCTTCTCCTCGTTCCACCCCTCACCATTTCAAGGGGTTCAAACATCATCGACACGCCAATCTCCATTACATGGAGTACATTACTGATATCACAATTTCAATGAGCACATAACTGATGTCAGGAAAACGTCCATCTCTATTTAAATGAGAGCATAACTGATGTCAAGAAACCATCCATCTCTTCTTCAAGGAGTACAGATACCAAGAAAACAAAAATCCCCTCCCCGCCAACCCACACACACACTCAAAGGAGTGCGTGTGGCAAGAAAACAGCCTTCTCCATTTCATGGAGTGCATAAGTGATGCCAAGTAAACGCCCGTCTCCATTTCAAGGAGTGCACAGTTGATGTCAGGAAATAGCCCATCTCCATTTCAAGGAGTGCATAACTGATGTCAGGAAAACACCCATCTCCATCTCAAGGAGTATATATTTGATACAAAGAAAACGCCCATCTCCATAACTGATGTCATGAAAACACCTATCTCCATTTCAAGGAGTGCGTAACTGATGTCAGGAAAAAATCCATCTCCATTTCAAGGAGAGTGCATAACTGATGTCAGGAAAATGCCCATCTCCATCTCGAGGAGTGCATTCCCCCCCCCCACACACACACAAAGGAGAACGTGTATTTCCATTACAAGGTGTACATAACTGATGTCAAGAAAACATCAATCTCATTTTGAAGGAATTCGTATATTATCCCCCCCCCCCCCCATCCATTTCAAAGAGTGCATAATTCATGCCAAGATAACACCCATCTCTATTTCAAGGAGTACATATTTGATGTCAGAAAACGCCCATCTCCATTTCAGGGAGTGCAAAATTGATGCAAAGAAAACGCCCGTCTCCATCTCAAGGAATGCATAACCGATGCCAGAAAAACGTCCATTTCTACGAGTGTATAACTGATGTCAGGAAGATACCCATCTCCATTTCAAGGAGTGCATAACTGATGTCAGGAAAACATCCATCTCCATTTCAAGGCGTGCATAACTGATGTCAGGAAAACATCCATCTCCATTTCAAGGAGAGCTTAACTGATGTCAGGAAAATGCCCATCTCCATCTTGAGGAGTGCATAATTGATGTCAGGAAAATGCCCATCTCAATCTCAAGGTGTGCATAATTTGTGTCAGGAAAATGCCCACCTCCATCACGAGGAATGCACAGTTGTTCAACGAAACGTTTCTCCATTTCAAGGAGTGCGTAACTGTTTTCACGAAAAACGCCCATATCCATTTTAAGGAGTGCATAAGTGATGTCACGAAAAAATCCATCTCCATTTCAAGGAATGCATAATTGATGTCAGGAAGATACCCATCTCCATTTCAAGGAGTGCATAACTGATGTCAGGAAAATGCCCATCTCCATCTCGAGGAGTGCATAACTGATGTCAGGAAAATACCCAACTCCATCTTGTTCAAGAAAACGTTTCTCCATTTCAAGGAGTGCATAACTGATTGAGGCAAAACGCCCATCTCCATTTTAAGGAGTGCATAACTGATGTCAGGAAAAATTCCATCTCCATTGCAAGGAGTGCATAACTGATGTCAGCAAGACACCCATCTCCATTTCAAGGAGTACATAACTGATGTCAGGAAAACACCCATCTCCATTTCAAGGAGTGCATAACTGATGTCAGGAAAACACCCATCTCCATTTCAAGGAGTGCGTAACTGATGTCAGGAAAACATCCATCTCCATTTCAATGAGTGCATAACTGATGTCAGGGCAATGCCCATCTCCATCTCGAGGAGTGCATAGTTGTTCAAGAAAACGCCCGTCTCCATTTCAAGGAGTGCACAGTTGATGTCAGGAAATAGCCCATCTCCATTTCAAGGAGTGCATAACTGATGTCAGGAAAACACCCATCTCCATCTCAAGGAGTATATATTTGATACAAAGAAAACGCCCATCTCCATAACTGATGTCATGAAAACACCCATCTCCATTTCAAGGAGTGCGTAACTGATGTCAGGAAAAAATCCATCTCCATTTCAAAGAGAGTGCATAACTGATGTCAGGAAAATGCCCATCTCCATCTCGAGGAGTGCATTCCCCCCCCCCCCCCCCCACACACACACAAAGGAGAACGTGTATTTCCATTACAAGGTGTACATAACTGATGTCAAGAAAACATCAATCTCATTTTGAAGGAATTCGTATATTATCCCCCCCCCCCCCATCCATTTCAAAGAGTGCATAATTCATGCCAAGATAACACCCATCTCTATTTCAAGGAGTACATATTTGATGTCAGAAAACGCCCATCTCCATATCAGGGAGTGCAACATTGATGCCAAGAAAACGCCCGTCTCCATCTCAAGGAATGCATAACCGATGCCAGAAAAACGTCCATTTCTACGAGTGTATAACTGATGTCAGAAAGATACCCATCTCCATTTCAAGGAGTGCATAACTGATGTCAGGAAAACATCCATTTCCATTTCAAGGCGTGCATAACTGATGTCAGGAAAACATCCATCTCCATTTCAAGGAGAGCTTAACTGATGTCAGGAAAATGCCCATCTCCATCTTGAGGAGTGCATAATTGATGTCAGGAAAATGCCCATCTCAATCTCAAGGTGTGCATAATTTGTGTCAGGAAAATGCCCACCTCCATCACGAGGAATGCACAGTTGTTCAAGAAAACGTTTCTCCATTTCAAGGAGTGCGTAACTGTTTTCACGAAAAACGCCCATATCCATTTTAAGGAGTGCATAAGTGATGTCACGAAAAAATCCATCTCCATTTCAAGGAATGCATAATTGATGTCAGGAAGATACCCATCTCCATTTCAAGGAGTGCATAACTGATGTCAGGAAAACACCCATCTCCATTTTAAGGAGTGCATAACTGATGTCAGGAAAACACCCATCTCCATTTCAAGGAGTGCATTACTGATGTCAGGAAAACATCCATCTCCATTTCAAGGAGTGCATAACTGATGTCAGGAAAATGCCCATCTCCATCTCGAGGAGTGCATAACTGATGTCAGGAAAATACCCAACTCCATCTTGTTCAAGAAAACGTTTCTCCATTTCAAGGAGTGCATAACTGATTTGAGGAAAAACGCCCATCTCCATTTTAAGGAGTGCATAACTGATGTCAGGAAAAATTCCATCTCCATTGCAAGGAGTGCATAACTGATGTCAGCAAGATACCCATCTCCATTTCAAGGAGTACATAACTGATGTCAGGAAAACACCCATCTCCATTTCAAGGAGTGCATAACTGATGTCAGGAAAACACCCATCTCCATTTCAAGGAGTGCGTAACTGATGTCAGGAAAACATCCATCTCCATTTCAATGAGTGCATAACTGATGTCAGGGCAATGCCCATCTCCATCTCGAGGAGTGCATAGTTGTTTAAGAAAACGTCTTTCTCCATTTTAAGGAGTGCATAATTGATGTCAGGAAAAACTCCATCTCCATTTCAAGGAGTGCATAATTGGTGCCAGGAAAACGCCCATCTCCTTTTTAAGGAGTGCATAACTGATGTCAGGAAAAAATCCATCTCCATTTCACGGAGTGCATAACTGGTGTCTGGAAAAACGACCATCTCCATTTTAAGGAGTGCATAACTGTTGTCAGGAAAACATCCATCTCCATTTCAAGGAGTACATAGTTGACGTCAGGAAAAAGCCCATTTCCACTTCAAGGAGTGCATAATTGATGTCAGGAACACGTCCATCTCCATGTCAAGGGGAGCATAATTAATGTCCATCTCTGCTCTTACCCTACCTCTTACCCATCAGGGGCGTATGTGTCAAGAGGGTGCATCCTTCTTCCACCCCTCCCAATTCCAAAGCGTGCATTTGCCAACGACACGCCATTCTCCATTAAAAGGAGTACATAACTGTCAAGAAAACATTCCATTTCCTATTAGAAACGCCCATCTCCATTTCAAGGAGTGCTTATACCAAGGACACGCCAATCTCCGTTACAAGAAGTGCAGACATCAAGACAGCACTCACCCTACCTCTTACCTGTAAGGGGTGTAAGTGTCAAGAGGGTACATCCTACTCCTCCCTCCACCCCTCCTTATTACAAGGCGTGCTTACATCAACGACACGCCAATCTCCATTACAAGGAGTACACATCTGATGTCAAGAAAACATCCATCTCCATTTAAAGGAGTGCATAATTAATGTCCATCTCTGTGTAAAGGAGTAAATAACAGGAATACGTGAATCTCATTTTGAAGGAAAGCGTGTATCATGCCCCCTCCCCTCAAAGGAGAGCATGTGTCAAGAAAACAGCCATCTCCATTTCACGGAGTGCATAACTGATGGCACAAAAACGCCCATCTCCATTTCACGGAGTGCATAACTGATGGCACAAAAACGCCCATCTCCATTTCAAGGAGTGCATAACTGATGGCACAAAAACGCCCATCTCCATTTCAAGGAGTGCGTAACTGATGGCACAAAAGCGCCCATCTCCACTGATTTCAAGGAGAGCATAACTGATGTCACAAAAACGCCCATCTCCATTTCTTTCAAGGAGTGCATAACAAACGGCACAAAAACGCCCATCTCCATTTCAAGGAGTGGACAACTGATGGCACAAAAACGCCCATCTCCATTTCAAGGAGTGTATAATTGATGTCAGGAGCATGTCTATCTGCATGTCATATCTGCATAATTAATGCCCATCTCTGCTTAAAGGAGTAAATATCAAGAAAATGTCAATCTCCACTTGAAGAAAAGCACATATCATGCCCCCCCCCCCCCCCCCCGCTTTTCGGGGAGTGTGCATGTCAAGAAAATGTCAATCACAATTTCAATGAGCACGTAACTGATTTCAGCAAAACGTTCATCTCTATTTTAGAGCATAACTGATGTGAAGAAACCATCCATCTCTGCTTAAAGGAGTACAAATATCAAGCACTGAATCCGACCCCCCCCCCCCCCCCCTCGAAAAAGGGCACTCCATTTCAAGGACTGCAGATGTCAAGAACTGGCTAGTATCAAGATAACGCCAATCTCCACTTAATGGAAAGCACATATCATGTCCCCCCACTACACACACATTCTTCGAGGAGTGTGTGTGTGTCAAGAACATGTCCCATCACAATTTCAATGAGCACATAATTGATGTCAGGAAAACATCCATCTCTATTTCAATGAGAGCATAACTGATGTCAAGAAACCGTCCATCTCTGCTTCAAGGAGTACAGATATCAAGAAACTGTACCCCCCACCCCCACCCCTAATGTCTTTTTCAAGAACAATGTCAAGAAAAAACCCGCCCTCTCCATCACAAAGAATGCATGTTTCAAGAACACGCCCATCTTCTTTTCAAGGAATGACCCCCCCCCCCCACCCCCACCAATTCATAACGTGCAGGTCAAGAAAAGCCACTCCAATCCCCACCCAATTTCAACCAACTGTAAAAGAACCCACAAGGTGAGAACATATTCGTCCATTTGAAAGTCAGGCCCCTCTGAATATTTGTCTGAAATGCTTCTTGTCTAACGGAGCAAGTGAAGACAGCTAGTAACTGGTTTAATGTAGCATGACCCAATCCCTCCCGTGTACAATCCCCCCCCCCCCCCTACAAAAAAATAAACCTAATCAAAACACGACCAACAAAAAATGTCGGTCACTTTTCACCTTACTTTAGAGTACAAACCTGTTACACCACCAATTACACAAATCAGGGACACCACCAGTCACCTTACAGCACAGGCTAGTGACACAACCAATTCAACCACCAGTCACCTAACAGCACAGGCTAGTGACACAACCAATTACACCACCAGTCTCATTACAGCACAAATCAGTGACACCACCAATTACACAATCAGTGACACCACCAGTCACCTTACAGCGCAGGTTAGTAACAACCAATTACACCACCACTCACATCACCAGTCACCTTACAGCACAGGCTAGTGACACAACCAAATCAACCACCAGTCACCTAACAGCACAGGCTAGTGACACAACCAATTACACCACCAGTCACATTACACCAAAAATCAGTTACACCACCAATGACACTAATCTCCTTACAACAGTTTCACAACTCATGACACAAATCGGTTACACCACTAATTAAACCACCACTCACAACACAAATCAGTTACACCACCATTTATACCATCAGTCATGTTAGAAAACAAATTAGTTACACCACCAGTCACCAAAAGCACTAACCGGTGCAACCACCACTCACCCCTACAACAATCCAGCTCTTGAATTTTGCAACAGCGACTTGTTATAACAAAAAACTGCCAGATATCCTCTCTTTACGCAGTTTCAAGTCAAAACATTGTATGGTACTAAGGGGTCTAAGTGTTACTTAGTCTACAACAAGATGTACAATGGTCCATGGCTTTAGCAAACCTGTTGCGTGTGTTGGATGACTAGATATCTACTGGTAATCAAAATAATTATGAGTAAAAGGATATGGTGAGCACACTGGACTCTCATTATCATCAGCAGGCAGCAAGCAAAAATTTGAAGGCTGTTTGTGGATGCAGCAAATCATGGCAGTCCCTCCTCTATGCCTGGGGAAAGAGAACATGCATTTATGTGCAAGATATGCTTAATCAATTATAAGCTACCAGACCACAACTCAGAATGAAGAATGGAAGACCAATACTCACATTTCACTTAGACTAATATCAGAATTACATGCGGTACATGCATTATGATTTCCAAAAAATATATCAACTGTAAGGTGTAGGTTTCATGTTCATCAAAATACCAAACACTACAATTGTTTGTAATTATAATAAATACTTTTATAAGAGAAAGGATATATGGCCAGATTCTGAGATCTCTCTGAACTGTTCTTGGGGAACCACCAGGCACGACCTCCTTCAGCAAGTCTGCTGAAAAAGAAAATGGTGCATGTACATGAATACATGCAGCTCTCATACAATGCACTACAAGACTACACACAACTACACACTACTACACACAACTACACACTACTACACACAACTACACACTACTACAATATACATCAGAGAAAGCGGCAAACTGATCAGAGCATTTATCGTTATAAAATATTTCACATTATAATCGTGCTTACACATCCCAAGAAATTGCTTTTAATCACATTAAAAAATATCCTGTTGAACACAATAAGAGTTTTACATTTGTTGGATGAATTATATTTTTAATAGAATTACATGTATGCACACCGGGTAAGAGGCTATAAGGCAAGCAAACCAGACCATCTTCATCAGCAGCAAGTGGCAAATCTGTCAGTGTCGCATCTGAAACATATTCAAATGACATTTAACTTTTGTCAAACATTAGTACATGTACATATGATCAATAAAGGTATATGATACTGCAGGTTAAATGGCATATCACTGATAAATTGCAGCATCAAACAACCAAATAACAATTGTTAATAGATTTATATATGTGCACTAAATGCAAATAAGTGAACTAGGTGCTACATACCAGTTCTCCCAGAGGCTTGGTGCAACATGCGTCAGGGACTTCATTTCGCTCTGTCATTGTTGCGGGGGGAATTTTCAGTCATCTGGGCATGAAAAAAACAAACATTGGCACATGTAGTGCAGACGCAAATGAGAGGGTAACACAGATGAAATAGAGACTACGTAGCCAACTCCTAACCATTGGCAGCACAACCATGACTGATAAGAGTAAATTACAAGAAAAATACAAGGGAACCAGCTTGTATCAAACAGGCTGTAAGAAAAGCAGAAATGGAAATGGAAGGTGCCCCTGGTGACAAGATCCCTGGGAAGAAAAACTGACCCAAACACAGAATCTCCTCACTGATAGCAGAGTGTATGTGCATGTGTGTGTTTAGAGTTTTTCCACCAGGTATGGGTGACACCTATCACCTGATGTACAGGGTGGTACCCTGTGGAGCTCTTCAAAAGAAAGGTGTTGAACATCACCTACACTGAACAGAATCCATCAGGATGAAGACCAGGTGGCGTGAAATGAATCAAATAGAATCGGCCTAACAAAACAACCCTCAGATGATTCATCAGAGGTTGAACATTCGCCAGTGTCATGACTTTTGTTCAACTATTAACCCTAAAAAGGCTTGACAGGGCCCGTGTGGTACAAACACTGGAGCAACCTCGAAGAGACAAGTTAGTGATTGGACCCTAAGAAGGTGTGGCAGGGCCTGTGTGAAACAAACATTGGAATAACCTTGCAGAGACAAGTGAGAGATGGGGTGCAGCGCATATGTGCTTTCATGAGCACAGGGAAACCACCCTGAACTGAACAGAACAGAACTGACCTCCCTCCCATAAGAGACCCGCAGAATGTAAACAGTAAGAGAACGATTTGATGGAGGCAGAAACAAGAGAGTAGGGACAGAGTGCAGAAATCGGTGACTAGAGTCAGGACACGTCTCTCCAAGTCTGTACGCCTGGGATACTCTCCTTCTCAGCGCAACAGCCCAAGCCATCTAATCAAAACTCTCGTTCCCCATAGCCCTGTACCAGAACCATTCTCAACAAAGTGGAGTTAACTCAATGCTGGAGATGATTTGTCCACCAGCAGTGCTTCATGGTGGCTACCTGGTTGGTTGAACATGCTGTGTGCACAACATGTGCTGCTACTTCTTTTACTACATGTATCAATTAAAAATGTACACTGAACCATGAAAAACAGCAGTTAAATAGTCAAGTATGCAGCAGAAACTGCTTACAAATGATGACAGATGAGCACAGGCTTACATGGCATGGCACTTTGCAATCACAAATGATATCAAAGTCTACAAGGGAGTGCTGGCATGACAGTGCTGGCGCATGGAAATTCGCATGCATTCCACAATAGACTTCACTCGGCAAGCCCCAGTGCCAAAGCCCTGCCCATTTATTCAGCTGTGTATTGGTAAAACACTGCACGCCCATGACGGCATTTTATAGAAAAAGGGGCGATTTCAAGATGAACGAGACTGACATGGTCTTTTCCCTCAAATGACATCAGTGGACTTAGTGCTTTCTGTAAACAGTCGTATCAAACGACACATGCTTCCCTCTTTGTAGTTGTGTCTGGCACTGAATAAAGTTTGCCCGACCATGCCCATGTTGTTCTCACTATCATAATCACTATGCCATGGCACACGATTGGCTGAATTCTGGGGGCTCACCCCTTTTGATTGGTAGGAGTGATGTCTATTACATACATGTATATATGCACAACAAACCAGCAAACAGAGAGAGGCAGAGTTCATGCCGCCACTATCATTACAATGGCTAATCAATGAGAAATGACCAGTATGCCAATTTTGAACCACAGATCATCATAACACACTCAAACACGCACAACTTGTGTGTGCCTCTGCAGGTGAAGGCATACACATTAGTGCATCTGCTGACTTAAAAAAAAATACTGTGTGATCTCTGAATTACATAATGGTACACAAAAAAGCATACACCTAGTGTCAGTAATTCTAATCAGACAGTGGAATCAAAATCTGAGAAATGTGACAGAATTAAGAAGGGATTCAAATTAACACAAACCATTCACCTGTGTTCACTTTCCCCCCTTTTTTTTCTCTCTTCAATTAAAAAAAAAAAGCTTTTGTCTTGTATCTTTTTATCCTCGCTTCTTTTTTCTTCCTCTATTTCTTTTTTCTTTCTTTTTCCTTTCTTTCTCTGGTTTTTTTTTTTTTTTTTGCTTTTGCTTTTCTTTCTCTCCTTTTTTTCTCCTCCTCTCTCTCTCTCTCTCTCTCTCTCTCTCTCTCTCTGTTTCTATGTTATATTTTCTACTTGTTGTCTATTACATGTATATATATATATGCCCAACAAACCAGCAATCGCAAAGAAGCAGAGTTCCTGCTGCCACTATCATTACAGTGGATAATCATTGAGAAATGACCAGTATGTCAATTTTGAACCACACATAATTAAACACACTCAAGCATGCAAACCTCTTGTGTGCCTCTGCAGGTGAAGGCATACACATGGGTGTATCTGCTGACTTATAAAATACTATGTGATCTCTGAATTACATAATGGTACACAAAAACGCATACACCTAGTGTCAGTAATTCTAATCAGATGGTGGAATAAAAAAATCAGAGAAATGTGACAGAATAAAGAAGAGATTCAAAGTACATGTAACACAAACCATTCACTTGTCTTCACTTTTCTTTTTTCCTTTTTTTTTTTTTAAACAGCTTTTGTCTTGTATCTTTTTTTCTCTCTATTTCTTTTTCCATTCTTGCGTGGGTTTTTTTTTTCTTTCTTTTTTCTCTCTTTTCTTTGCTGTTTGTATATTTTCTATTTTTTCTTTCTTTTTTCTTTTTCTTTTCTTTAAAGTTTTTTCCTTTTTTTCCCTCCGTTTTATTTTATATTTTCTACTCTCTCCCCTCTTCTTGTCTAAATGACTGTCTCAGAAAAAAAAAGAAAGTCCACTCAGCTTCATAGTGGCTATCTGTGGACTCTGCAAATGATAAGTGAATACACTGCCACCTGCACCTGCTAATTTTGTGTAGACCACACTTCTTCCTGAATTAAAGAAACATAGTCTGCCCAGTTTCAGTCAAAGCAGCTTGAGATAGCACACCGTGTCCTCCCCCCCCCCTCCCCCCCCCCCCAAAAAAAAAAAACAACCACAAAACCCAAAAAACTTAACAACAATAACAACAACAAAAAATGTATGGTACACTGTGATTAAACACCCTCAACTACAACCAGGTTACAAGCACCATACAGAACCTAAGGACAAGATGAAAGACAAAACATGAAAGATGAAGAATAGAAACAAACACAACACAAACCCAAACTTCACAATATACTAAAAACACTGTCAATATACATGATCAATGACAATTATCACTTTGTCACTAACCTGACCTAGGAAGTGATGTCCATAAAGAAAATAATTTCTTTGAATGGGATGCAATTTACCCAGGCTGAAAACAAGTACAATACCATTCCACTTCAATTTGTTAACAACTCCAATATTTCTGAAATAATGTCTTTTTTATCAGCACTATCAACCTGACTGTTTACCCCCCCCCCCCCACCACCCCCTTTCAAAAAAAGTTCATCCACTAAGCTTATTATCAACCTAAATTTTAAAAAAAATTACTGCTAGTACCCAACACATAACAGCGTCCTAATTTGAAATCAGTGAAACTTCCCCAGCTCAACATGAAGGATAAATCATTCTTCCACTTCACTTCTCGTCTAATTTCCCCAAACATTTCCTTCCCATTAATTCCTCAGCCATACATACTGGCTCTAGTGATCAATCAGCCCACAAAAACCAAACTACAAAATGACTTTGTATCAGGCATTCACTGACAAAGCTATTACAACTTCCGCCCACAACTCAACTCCCATCTGCGCATGCGCAACAGACCAACAGACAAAAGCCCGCGAAATCTCAATAAAATATCAAAACACACTTTTCACCCATCAAAACACAGTACCTTAACTATTAGGCCCTATTACTACTATTCATTAATAAACAACCCATTCTAACCCACAAAGTAAGTTACCATTTCCAAAGTATACAACAAGCTCCCAGCAAAAATCACACATCCCAAACAAACAACAGTCTTCTGTTTCAGCAATCAACGCTTCCTATCAAAAATCCAAGAAATCCACTAGCAAACATCATCCTTAACTCCAAAATAAATTCCAGATCAATAATTTACCCATCATACAAACATATCTTCCATTATTTCAAAGTCTGTCTCACCTTAGCCAGAACTATTCTGAGTTGAATTCAACAAGCGTGGTTGCGTAGATGTCATCCAAAAACAAAAGAATACAAAAAACAGTATGGGAAAAGATTGTGTCTTCACGAAATCAACTACATGTATTTCAAATCAACTATTTCAAACGAATCAAATCATTTTCCATTTTTTAACATTACTAAAAAAAACAAAAAAAACAACCTGAACTTTCAAACAATGAATTATGATTATTCTTTCTATCTTAAATTTTAATAAGCACATCGAAAAGTTGAAGGGAACACAAGAGAATTTACAGGGGAAGAAATCCTTCTAAAGAAAAAAAAAACTGATTGGCTCCCTTCGACCATACGGGAAAGGTATTCTGTTACAGCCGTAAGTACCTCGACATTGTCTAACACAACTGAACTAGTAGCATCCCACAAACATTCAGAGAAATGTTCAACGTCTAGTCCACGTCTACGGCTGTGGACATAGTGGGAAATGCATGTGCGACACAAGAGTATTTTGCCAACTGCACAAGGTAATTTTATTCTTTGTTCAGTAATTAATTTTGACGTCCTCTAAGAGTATCTGCTATACGAAAGCGTCATCCACTCAGCGTCTACATGGCTATCAGTGGACAATGAAAAAAAAAAAAAGGGGGGGGGGGGGTACGTGTTTGACACAGGACAATTTCACGACAGGGACAAATCGGATTTACTTGTGTGGTTTGACCATTTCGCGAGCGCCGGGTTATTTGGAAATGTTTGGATAAAAATCAACTCTGTTAGAGTTTGGATAATAACTCCAATCTGGTAAAACATCAACGCAATTACTTTGGAACTTGCTTGTTCTCGAAAGATCTGCTTCACACGTGCGCAGGAAAAGCCAGCAGAAAGGAAGGAAAGGAAAACAAGGTAATGAAGGCGGAACGTGAAGAAGGAAAGGCAGACAGACAGAAGGCAGAAAACAAGAAACTTGCGCTGTGTGTTTTGACACAGGCTCGGCCTTTAGCAGCTTTTCTAGGGCCTTGAACATCTCACTGATGTTCATTGGTCGGGAGACTAACCAAACCAAGCCGCCGAGTTGCTCCGGTGGTTTTTGAGTGGCGCCTTTCTTCTCAAGGACCCCCACTACTTGTCATCCCGCCAAACAGAACAGACCTTCAACATTCGCAGCTCATAAATAAATAAAAAAATAAATAAGTAAACGAAAACATAAATAAATAAATAAATAAATAAATAATAAATAAATAAACGAACATATATAATAAACGAAAATAAATAATAAACGAAAATAAACAAACGAAAATAAATATCTAAATAAACAAGAAAAGACGGAAATGAATAAATCAATCAATAAATAAATAACAGAAAATAAATATATATAAAGAAATGAAAAAAAATAACGAAAATAAATAGATAAATAAATAAATAAATAAATAAATAAAGCTGCGCACCAGGTGTGTATTTCATGTACATATAGGCACGTGCACAGGTCTTCAACACATCAACATGACGTCAGTTTCATTGGTCAGGAGACTACCATCCGAAGACAACCCCGCACTGCTGCCGAGTTACTCCGCTGGTGTTTCAGTGGTGCCCTCCACGTCACCACATACTGGTCATCCTGCCTACGTCATTTGTGAGTGTGAGACCATCAGCATGATCAGCTGATAAATCACGTAAAAGAAAATCCAAAATAAATAAATGAATAAAAAAATAAATAATAAATAAATAAATAAAACACCTGGTGTGAACAGTGTGCACGTGCCTTTTTCACGTGGTTATTCCACATTTCGGCCCAGATTTTTTTTTTTTTTTTTTTTTTTGGCTGCAAAATTTGAAATTTCATTCAGATTGTTCTCAGATTTCTTTTGAGAACTAAGCAAGCTCCAAATGCGTCCAGCCATCTGCACGGCAATTATCATTTATCTAAGTAGAAGTTATACTTACCTAGGTCAAATCACACAATACCCACCAAAAATGATTTCAATGAAACGGACAGTCCGTATAAATTTTGAGGTAAAAAAGGGGGTGGGTGAGGGGTGGGTGGGGTGGGGGAAGGGTGTGTGTGGGGGGGGGGGGGGGGGAAGGGGAGGGGGGGGGTGGGGGGGGGGGGGGGGGGGGGCTGGTGGTGGTGAGAAGATCGCGTTCATTAACTAACACAAATGATGATGTCTTGCAGAAGTTCATATAGACTACGAAAAGGTGGTGCCCTCCACGTCACCACATACTGGTCATCCTGCCTACGTCATTTGTGAGTGTGAGACCATCAGCATGATCAGCTGATAAATCACGTAAAAGAAAATCCAAAATAAATAAATGAATAAAAAAATAAATAATAAATAAATAAATAAAACACCTGGTGTGAACAGTGTGCACGTGCCTTTTTCACGTGGTTATTCCACATTTCGGCCCAGATTTTTTTTTTTTTTTTTTTTTTTGGCTGCAAAATTTGAAATTTCATTCAGATTGTTCTCAGATTTCTTTTGAGAACTAAGCAAGCTCCAAATGCGTCCAGCCATCTGCACGGCAATTATCATTTATCTAAGTAGAAGTTATACTTACCTAGGTCAAATCACACAATACCCACCAAAAATGATTTCAATGAAACGGACAGTCCGTATAAATTTTGAGGTAAAAAAGGGGGTGGGTGAGGGGTGGGTGGGGTGGGGGAAGGGTGTGTGTGGGGGGGGGGGGGGGGAAGGGGAGGCGGGGGGTGGGGGTGGGGGGGGGGGGGCTGGTGGTGGTGAGAAGATCGCGTTCATTAACTAACACAAATGATGATGTCTTGCAGAAGTTCATATAGACTACGAAAAGGTGCACCTACAGAGTAGCGGAGCGGGGAGAAATGGATGGGGGAAGGAGTGTTGGAGGTTCGTGGGCAGAGGGGGAGAAGGGGGAGGACGGTATGCGGGGTACAAGGTGGCAGGGATTATCTTTAAAAAACAACAACAACAACAAACTGTACTGTGTCGCTAAAGCCGATCACAGTCCACAGTGTGTATATAACTAATGGTAGTAATCATAGCAATTTCAGAGAAGCGCGCGCATGTGTGTGTGTGTGTGTGTGTGTGTGTGTGTGTGTGTGTGTGTGTGTGTGTGTGTGTGAGAGAGAGAGAGAGGGGTGGGTGAGAGGGGTGGGTGGGGTGGGTGGGTGGTTGGGTGGGTGTTTGGGGGTTTAACGTCCTTTTCCACCACATAGGGTGATATCAAGGACGGTGCAACGATGAAAAAGCCAGCACAAATATTTGGCCCCAGCTGGGATCGAACTCACGACCCGAGCATTAGAAGTCCAACGCTCTACCATTCGACCACCCCGGCTCCCCGAGAGAGAGAGAGAGAGAGAGAGAGAGAGAGAGAGAGAGAGAGAGAGAGAGAGATTTCTTCAGTCAGCATACTTGCAAACTTCATGTGTATCGAACCAGTACTTCTCTGACGCGACATAATGCTTTGTAGCATACACATACATGTGCAAATATAACCAAACAGCTGGTAGTGTGTGGCTCAACCATTTCTTCTCTGCCCTGACAAAATGCAGCATTAACATGTCCACATAAACACACAGCTAGTGGTGTATAAATTACCATTTCTTCTCTGCCCCGACGCAGTGCGTTGCAGCATTCACATGTACATACAAACACAAAGCTAATGACATATACATCGTAACCATTATTTGTTTTTGTCCTGACACAATGCGTTGCAGCATTCATATGTACATTGTGTATGACTGCCGGCATAGCTAGTGATACACCGTAACCATTTCTTCTCTGCCCTGACAAAATCCGTTGCAACATTCACATGTACATAGAAACACACAGCTAATGACATATAATGATATATATCATAACCATTATAATTATTTCTTTGTCCTGACAAAAAGCCGTGCAGCATGTACATGTACATTATACAGTATATAAACACTGTTACATCGTAACCATTCAACCTTCTTCCCTGCCCGTTACAACGATTCGCAGCATTCACATGTACATATAAACAATGCACACAAAAATGTCATATAAATTGAGAGTGACATTCACAGGTCCGGAAAAGCATTACATCGGTCCTGTTTGTACAGCAGAGGTTAAGAAAATCTCACATGCTCTATCCTATACATGTTCCATATACAAAGATACTTCTTTCGGTGACATCTTCCCGTACATTTTTTTTCCGTTCCTGTGACGAGACTAATCTGGACCATTTGGTGTTGAGATTCAGTTGACACCAGGACTCTTAAAGCTGATCATGCGAGGGACGTCTCCGGTGTATGTGGTAAGCGGGTCTACACGTTGACAGTAGCAATGCGCTGCACTGAAGACAGGTGTCGGGTGGGCTTTCGAGAGGGGGGTGGGTGGGGTGGGGTGGGGTGGAACTGAGGAATAGGATCGACACAAGTAGTGCATGTTGTTGTTCGGGGAGGGGTGGGGTGGGTGGCGGTAATCTGGCAAGTACAGTTACAGCAGTTCTAAAAACAAGTACAGGTCTAACCGTTGTCCAACGTCTTTATTTGTGTACATTTCTTCTTACGTAATTTTTGTAGAAGAAAACGTCAAATTATCACCAAGACTGTTAACATCTGTCCAACATTCTTCTTCTTCTCTTGATTCGTATGGTAATCTCAACAAGTTGAGGGACATTCCACAGTACGGTGCTAACAAGTACGCGTTTACGACACTTGCAGCATTGTAATACACCACCATTTCTACAGAGGACTTCCCGCGTACAGAGCCAGAAGGAAGGAACCCCCTACAGTTGCCTAGGCCTGATGACCTGAGAAGCAGAGGACGCCAGGAGACAGCCGGAAGTGAACAGTGGACCTGACAAGTTCAGGCCTCTCCTGCACAAGGAGGTAGGATAGCAAAGAAGACCACAAGCTGCTCCCACATCTGCTGGACAAACATAACGAATGGCCTGCGCAAAGGAAGAGCTGAAGTGGTCATATAGCAAGTTGCATGGGCAAAGCCGCGGTCATTGCACCACAAAGCAGAGCAGAGGCATGGAAAGAGGCTATCGACCCGACAGGGACCGTGTGCACAAAACCGACATTGGAACAGTCCGAATCACGACACTGAGGAGTTTACTGAGAGACGGAGGTGATGGCGGGGAGCGCGTATGGCCTTTTTCTTGGCGAAGAGACAGTTTCTTGAATTGAACTGATGTCTTGGTGCACCAGAGTACAGTTTCCCTCAACAACCTCCACCCTCCAACAAAACCTCTATAAGCAGCTACATGTGGCTGTGGTAAGAGTTGACATAATGTGAGCACGTAACCACTTTCTTACCGAGCAAAGTCAAACCAAACCTTGAGTAGCTGTGACTACCCCCTGGCCTCAGTTCCACTTGGATTCCACATTAAACTGGAAACCAAATTAAATAAAGAATGGGAATCAAACCCGAAATCAGATAAAGAGGTAAGAACTGAAACCAAATTCAACAAAGAAACGTGAACTGAAACCAGATTCAATAAAGAAATATGAACTGAGGATGGATTCAACAAAGAAAGACAAACAGGAACCAAATTCACCAAAGAGATACGAGCATAAACCAGACTCAATAAAGAGAGATAGGAACTGAACAGCTAATTAAACAGAGAAAATGGAAACTGGAAAAAAGAATTCTTCAAGAAAGAAGTTGGAAGTGAAACCAGATTCAACAAGGAAACAGGAACTGAAACCAGATCTGAAAGGAAACAGGAACCAGGAACTGAAATCAGTGATATATGGATTGTACTTTTCAAAACATGGCGCACAACCACAGCAGGGACACATCAGGACCCAAGGTGTCTGTTAAAGTGACAACTGGTGAAGACTTTTCTTTGTTGTCATTGTGTCGGCAGGGAAAACTAAAACTACTGAATGACAAGAGCAACTAAAACAAACTTACTGTCAGCGACAACGATCATGTCCTATACCAATCACAGTTTTCATTAACAAAACAAAACAACACAGTGTACTCAGCCTTCTGTCTGTGAAGTTCACCCATCATGTCGCCGCGGCAGAGTTTTGCTGTGCTTGTCCTCCAGTCTCAGAAGATTATGGGTTTGCGATCTGAGGTTGGTCTCTAGGGGTTGATGTTGGTACGGCCTCTAGTGTAGCTGTAGACGCGCACACGCGGGGTGGGTGGTGGTGGTGGAAAGGGGGGGGGGGCAGTTTCTGCTGCACCTTGTGTACTTGAACTGAGTCGTCGTCACTATCATCATCAGGCAACTGCCATCCACACACAACTTCACAAGCATCTTCCCCCTGCATAGACATAAAGGTAAACATGAATATCACAAACACCATCAAGCACCAATCCAGCTCCGTCACTCGAGTCCCTCTGGGAGAGACTTGGCTGCAGTCAACCCCTCGCCCCCCCCCCCACCCCCCAATACCCCCCTTCACTCGAACTGATGTACATAGTTTTTACGTTTTACAGTCATACCGCTTCATGCCTCTTCCATCCCAGTTTCAAAGCGGAGGAAGAACAACAACAACAACGGGCCGAGGCGGTTTTATAGAACAAAGATCGACGGACCGACTAAAAGGGAGAACAGTTCAGAACAAGCAACAATTTTACACAACCACAAACGGAGAAAGGATCTTCAGTGGAAGTCACACTACCACACTCGTACCTTACACTGTTACGGCACACAGCAATGATAACGGCTATCAAAGTAATCAAGCTTCCTACCTGGCTACTGAACAGTCAGGACCGAAATCCTTTCGGCCAAGCGATAGGATAGGTGTCGTGAATACCAGACATCCGGGATTTTCGACGAGGGAACATCAAAGACGAAGATCAACAATACACTCCATTATGTCCTGCTAAATACTACACCAAGCTTTCTGTGGACGGAAGTGAACTGTTGTACATGTATACCGTGAGGTAATCCGCTACAACGGTAGTTTGGGTCATAAAACAAGTCCAGTTTGAACCCTAACTGCAAAATGGCTACCTTCTCGATACGCTTGTACTGGAAAGCTCACTGAGTCACGAGCCTAAATCCCGCCCAAACGCGTTGACCTTGCACGTGCCGCGCGCTTGTGGCTGTCACACCACCGTACACGGCGCGTCAACAAACACCCAACGGTGTGTATTCAAAATGGACATGAGTACGTTCGGTGCTGCTCCGCTTCAAAAGTTTCCACGATGACTACTGTCGCTTAAAGCCACGTGTTGTATTTGGTCTGGAAAAAAGTAACATTCGTTCAATCATTATTTATTTATATATTATGTGGATTAGTTGAGATCAAGTAAACAGGCCATGAATTATTTTTTGGTTTCCCACTGCCTTTGTTTGTTTGTTTGTTTTTTTTCCCGAGCATATGTTACAGAGGTAGCTCATGTAGTCGTATGGTATGGGCTGCTCAGTTGCAATGTAGAGGTGGGTTCTGACTGTGCGCACACTCTCAACAGACGTTCAAAACAGTGTCCATTCCTTTACTCAAGATTCAGAAGCAGGAGTTTATTCACAGTGTAATTTGGTTGATCAGTGGATTGAATGAATGTACTGATGGATGGACTGACGGAATGAATGAAATGACGCCCTGAAACAAATGTAAGGCATTCATCATTAGATAGATAGATAGATAGATAGATAGATATTCTCATCAGTCATCATGGTCACCATCAGTAACTGTGAAAAAAACATCTGACAATGGTATGCATTACTATAGGAAACAGTGTACAGTAATATTGTAACAGTTACTTGAAGTACTAAGAGTTTGCTGGGGGGGGGGAGGGAGGGAGGCAATGGACAGTCTACTATTGTTGCTTGTATGTTACAATCAGACAATGGATACTTACATTCTCATTGCATTACACATATTAACGATTTTACTGTATTCGTACGTCGTCTCCAGTGGCAAGATGTGCGGATTTCAAAACATCGGGAAACTAGTCACATGACTAAACTAAACACATCCAAACGCCTCCCCCCCCCCCCTTCTCCTTCCCCCTTCCTTCAAAACACACACACACACACACACACACACACACACACACACACACACACACACCTGTCTACTGTGATACCTAATGATAACGCGCATAAGAAGCTCTCGCCGCTGGCCGGGCGACGCTAGACCTGGCAGTCTGAGTCTCATATCTGAGATGTAATACTAGTAAATACACTATGCGCATACTACATGACCCGGAAGCTATTAGTGGTCTGTAGCCTTTTGGGCCGTAGCGGAGAGTCGAGTGGGCCGGGACGCGCCAAACTTTGCTTTGGGGCTTCTCAGGGGGTCCCTGCGGTGGTTGCGTCGCGATCGGTCGCGATGACCCGATCGCCCAGTCGCGCGTTTCGGCCCGCCGCGGGCCGTTTGGGTCAAACTGGAGGCCGAATTTTCATGGAACGGGAGGTCGAAGTTGCCCGGGGCCGACTTGGGCTGCTCGGTGTTAAATTGGAGCCCAGGGACACAACTCTTTCTACTGATAACGAGCCACTGAATTACACACACACACATGTCGTGGTCCGAAGATCAGTGTTCAAGTCAGTCGGCCTTGTAACAAGACTGTGACAAACTCTGCACGTTTCGGCTTCCTGTTCGCTTGTGTTCGCTCAAACCCGGCCTGCTAGATGTGTGTGTGTGTGTGTGTGTGTGTGTGTGTGTGTGTGCGTATGTCGTTGCGGCCTGACCTTATGGCATTGCCATTCAGTTTCCCCCCTAGTTTTGTATACTCTTTTTTTCAGCCCTTACAACTGCTACCAACCAATAGGTTATAGCGCTATATAAATACTGAAATTATTATTATTATTAGATACTGTGACTGTGCGTGTGTCTGAGTGGTATGATGCTGCACACCACCATAACATCTCCCAACGAATTAGTCAGTTTCGGTAATATCTTATCGGACGGTGCTGGCCAAAGAACACAATTTCACGAGGTCTCAAAATGCCTGTATATTCCCTATTAGCCTCAGGCATTATAGTCACCCCGAAAAATGCTTCAATCTACATGCAAAAATTTTCATGCACAGACCATTCAAGTGCACGCACCGGACAGGAGTTTTTTTTTTTTTTTAATTGAATGTCTCCTTTCCGCTCAAGCCTCACTGGAGTAATGTTAGTCTGCTTTCTGTTTAGGCCAGAAAGCCGCTTTATCCAAATCCGCTCGCATCGCTGTGGCTGCTCTCCAGCGCAAAAAGTCCCAGCTTCACTGGCAGCTTGCCTCTTGTTGCCCCCCCCCCCCTCCCCTGGCATGCACCGTGAGCTACAAAGTACAAATACAAAAAAACACGAAAATCACGCTTTTTCATGACAACAAAAATCATAGCAAACTAGCACACTCGCCGTACAGGGTTCCCCAAATTAACACTGCACATGACCCCATGGTCAGCTTGTGTCCTTACGCCTGATACAACTGTAGTCGTAACAGTTTGTTTACATTTTACCTCTCTTTCCTAATATCTGCTGTCAGGTTGCCTTTGCAACCCGCTGAAGATGATGTCAAAGTAGAGTACAACACCTAAGTAATACTTTCCTTAATATACATGTATAAAATCACTTGGCACACATAGTGCAGTGTCAGCGCGCGATCCAGGCCGCTAGTGCGAGACGTGTGATGGTAGCGTCAGTGTAGAAAGGGTTAAAACCTGGCTCCGCATTTAGAAGTCGAGGTTAGGGAGTTTAGCCCCGGGTTAGAGTCTAACCTCGAACTACACTAGCTCTAGGGTTAAATTTTCTGTTGTTGTTGTTGTTTTCTTTTTCCTTTTTTAATTAGGAAGCGGGTCCATTCTAGCAAGGTGCCTATGCCGTTATAGAAGGGTTTTTGTCTTTCGTTCTTCGCTTCCTTTTTTATATTTAATTTTGTTTTGGGGTTTCTTTTGTCCTAGTCTGGGTTAGGCCGGTAGCCGTGGGTTAAATTAACCTCGAGCTTTACACACGGGCCCTGGTCTTGCTGAGGGCGGAATATTCTGGACCACCTCTTTAGATCGTTCAGCATGACACAAATTAATTCAGCAGGACTAGGGGTTTGGACGACGCAGAAATTAATAAAAGCTCATCAAATGGAAATTTGCGATGGGTATTAAAAATGTAAAAGGGCAAATCTGTAAAAACGATCAACAGGTGCTTGAGAACGAACGATGCATGACGTCAGAGATGGGCTTCGGTATTAGATAATTATGCGGATCGTTGGAAAGATAGCACACAAAACAGCACGCCCAGCTGGCGTCTTCTAACGCTTGTGTATGCTTCTCAGCATCCTTTCACGATGATTCATAACCACTGAAGCGAACGGTAACCGCGACAGCGCACGGAAATTGGACATACATGATCATTGATTAGGTTTTATAAGTATGCATTCCGCTTATTTCAAGACAAGTCGGCTGAGCCGTCACGACAGTTATGGAGAGCGCGGAGACTACTCCGTTGACGGAAAACGAAAACCTGAAAGGTAAGGATGCTAGAGTCAGCCCTTCAAATTAATTTATGTGGTCGGAAAACAAAGGTCACAAAGCTTTCAGTTGCTCGTTTGTTCCGCTACATGTTCACACACACACACACACACACACACACACACACACACACACACACACACACACACACACACACACACACACACACACTCTCTCTCTCTCTCTCTCTCTCTCTCTCTCTCTCTCTCTCTCTCTCTGCTCCCTTTTTTCCTTAGTAGATAGTCTCTGTAGTATTAGCAACGGCAAGTTTGCAAACTGGCGAATTTCTGTCAAAACTTTTACCGTTGATAAATAAAGTTTCATCATCATCATCATCATCTCTCTCTCTCTCTCTCTCTCTCTCTCTCTCTCTCTCTTTCATTTTTTTTTTATTGGGCATGTGATAAGTTCGTTTTTTTTATGTTCATGTTTCTCCGTATTTCCTCCGATGCAGCGAAATAAATCCGTTTAACTCAAATCAAATGTTAACAGACAAACACTATTTCAACCAAAACAAAAAAGCCACCTCCGTATACTAGGTTCCGACGATTTTTCCCAATTTTCAGTCTACAGTTCTGCCCGAAAAATCACGTGCTGTCTTATGCACAGCGGCATGGGTTAAGCCGGCTCTTAACTGGGGCACTGCGGAGCGCCACAGTGCTGTCCACAGCTGTGACACTGTTGTGATTTTGGGGGGTTTCCGCTGTTGTGGCGGCATCACAGAAAACTGGATTTCAAATAGCCACAACTGTGACTGTGGTTTCCACAACAGAATCTGATTGACTGTACTACGTCACTCGGCGCGCAAACAGGGCGGACAGTGCAACTTCAAACGGTTTGTCACCGAGCACAGCTGTGCTCATTTTTGTAGTTAGTAGACACACCGAGCGCAACGACTGTGATGTGCACACGTGTGTTTTGCGCGCTGTGCCCAGTTAAGAGCAGGTTTTAGGGCTACCTCAGGGTCTGAAGTAAATCTTTCGGGATGAAGCGAAGCCTGAACTTTTTTTTTTTTTTTTTGGTTGCACGTGCAGTGAACTTATGTCTGTCGTATCGCCTGTGCGTGTGGCTGGTACTGGCGGTAGGATGCACCCTGTCTCTCATGTGTCTCAGTAGTCAGGCCGCCGTCTTCACCTGTCAGTTTCTGCAGTCAAGGACTTCTGGAACAGGTTCCCATTACAACAACACGGCAAGTAACGCTGAAATGGTCACTAACAACAATGTACGCTTCCGCAGAGACCCCTATCCCCACTCCTCCCCCCCCCTCCCTCCAGCATGGCATTTGAATCTTGTGTGTGTGTGTGTGTGTGTGTGTGTGTGTGTGTTTTCCACGCACTAAGTTTTTTGTGTGGTTCAATTCTGTAGGTTAGTAGGTTGGAGTCAGTGGAGTGTTAGTCTGCTTCTTGACAATATATTAATAATAATCAAAAGAGACATAATTCATTTCACCCTTACGATAAAATGCAACATTTTTCTTCAACTTGCAGGAGACGCAACAGCAGAATTCATCCCAAGAGTGGGCTTTAGCGGTTCTGTATTTTGCATACAGCGTCGTTCAGCTTCCGGTCGCTGTTTTTGCCAGCCGCGTGGGGGCGCTGAGAGTCAGCCTCGTTTCCACTGTCATTTGCCTAGTGACCATACTACTGTCGATTCCAATGCTGGAATGGGGACTTGTGCCGTCTGTCATGATATGCCTTGTGAAAGGGGCCAGTGCGGTGAGTAAAGGCGCGCGCGCACGCGCACACACACACACACACACACACACACACACACACACACACACGCACGCACGCACGCACGCACGCACGCACACACACACACACACACACACACACACACGAAAATGAGTGCGTGCCGTAAATATGTACCGGTATGCTAGGGGATACCTTACGTACGTTTGCCCCGTCTTTGGTATCACCCGTATGTGGTGGAAAAGGACGTTAAACTCCCAAACACCCACCCAGCCTTCACATACGTCAATTCACCCTTCAGTCAGCACTCATTATCATTATGGAAGTCCCCCCCCCCCCCCCCGCCTCCTTCTGCAGATTCAAGCCCGGCGGAGCTTAATGATACACGTATCAGTGAACTGACTGAAGATACTGAAACTAAATCAGGGATGCACCGTTCATGCCTACAGAGGCATGTACAGGCGAGGTGGGTAAACGCCGTTTGGTTGCGATACGCTGTGCAAGTGGAGATACGCCGGTAGAAACAAGCTAGCTTGCTATTTTGACTCGTATCTGAGAAAGTATAAGTGTGTAGGGCATACCTTAAAATTCTTAAGAGCCTATGGCCGACCACTCTCTGCCCGCTATATGATAATACTGGTTAAAAACAAGCCACTGTACACCAGTTGGAGCCACTTCAAACCACTACTACGTAAGGTGTGGAATATGTCCGCTAGGCCCGATACCGATGCAGATTGCATAATACTGGCTACAAGTGGCTCCTAGTGATACGAATATTGCAAGTTAAAACGCGACTTTTGCTTGGGCTCTTAAGAGTTAAGCATCTCAGTACTACACTCTAAGACTGAGATTGGCCCACTCACCTACAGGTAGCAGGTAAAGGCCCAACAGCGACGTTAAGTGTGCATAATCTAACGCCGGAAATCGGCGCGAGGCCGATCCGTGGGTGGCCGATTCTGGTGCTGAAACGCATCCACACCTCAAAATAGCTGGGCCCGATTGTAATAGTCGAGGTTAGGGCTTTTAGCCCTGGGTAAGAGTCTAACCTCGAAGTAAACTAGCTCTGGGGTTACATTTTCTGTTTTTGTTTTTGTTTTGTTTTTTAAACCAAGAAGCGGGCCCATTCCAGCAAGGTGCCTAAGCCGTTATAGAAGGATTTTTTCTTCCTTTCTTCGCTTCCATTTTTTTATAAATTTAATTTTGCTATTGGGTTCTTATGTCCTAGTCTGAGTTAGGCCCGTAGCCGTGAGTTAAATTAACCTCGACTTTTACATATGGGCCCAGATGATTAGACAAGTGGCAAAGTCTGGTTACGTCGGTATGCTATGGTGTGGTTCTTCATTCACATATCTATGCGTAGAACTGACAAACAGTCTTGCATACCACAGGGTGCTCTTGTTCCTTTGATGGCGTCTCTAGCCTCGGTTTGGAGTGGGCCAGTGGAGACTACGAGAGTGTCAGCCGTATTGGAGGGCGGATCAAACATAGCCGACTCCCTTGCCTTTCTTGGAACAGCGGCCTTCTGTAATGCAGGTCTTGGCTGGATGAAAGTATACTACTTACAGGGTATTTAAAACAATTTTTGAAATGTTATCGTTGTTAGGGTAATACAATAATCCTTGCCACGCCCCTGCCCTTCATCCCTGCAAACACTGATCATGTGTGTGTGTGTGTGTGTGTGTGTGTGTGTGTGTGTGTGTGTGTGTGTGTGTGTGTGTGTGTGTGTGTGTGTGTGTGTGTTTTCGCCATTCTTATTGTCCACAATTCTCTTGTCGTGAGCTGGAATCCCGGCTGGGGTCAAATATTTTTGCTGGCCTTTTTCTCGTTGGGCGCTGCCTTTGATATCAGCCATACGTGGTGAAAAAGGACGTTAAACTCCCAAACACCCACCCATCCACCCTTACTGTCCACGGGAGGTGGGGAGCCGGGGTGGTCAAATGGTAGAGCATTGGACTTCTAATGTTCGGGTCGTGAGTTCGATCCCCGCTGGGGCCAAATATTTGTGCTGGCTTTTTCATCGTTGCCCCGTCTTTGATATCACCCTATGTGGTGAAAAAGGACGTTAAACCCCCAAACACCCACCCACCCACCACACGGGAGGTAATCCCATTGTTCTGTTCGGTGACTTCGCATCGATTACCTTGCATTGCGCAAGTATTTTCAAACGGTTCCCGCGGTACCAAATGTCAGGACTCAACCCGGACTAACCAACTCAAAACTGAGGTGCACTGCGTGCTGCGCGAACGTAGAGCACGTAATTCTTTCCCGGGCTGTGTGCTGGACTGTATCTGTGCGGTTTCTCATTAATTTTCGTCTTTACTTCTGCACATCATAACCCCGGGCAAAGCAGGGTACATCCGCTCGTGATAATTATATGTAATTGATAGAGTACAATTGACAATGAATACACTATGATGCTAGTGACAATGCCGGTATTTCTTGGTTTCCAACTAGGCGCAATGGGTCTAGTGTTCTTTCTTCTCTTGGCACACTGCGTGGACGAAAGACCCGGAAAACGGAGATGTATATCCAGAAATGAGCAGCGACTGCTTGCTTCCTTCATGACGAAAAAAGGATATGTGGAGAAAAAGGTGTGAAACGTTTGTTTCTGTCATGTATAAGGTATAAGGTCGTATAACCATCACGGTAACTATCGTTTTGAGAATAACACTGTACAATTAAATGCGTTCCACACGTCATCTCTGTCTGCCTAGAGATGACTGTAGCAAGGACTGGGTAGAGTGGATGTAGGGACCTTAACGGTAAGGGAATAACCATCTCGATTACTGAGACTTACAAGCAACCCCCCCCCTCTCTCTCTCTCTCTCTCTCTCTCTCTTGGCAAGCACACTTTTTACTGTCAGTGGATCCAAATATTTTAGATAAGCTATAGCTATAGCGGATCTAGTGTCCTTTGGTGGGTGTGACAGATCTGAAGAGAGAGGGAGAGAGAGAGAGAGAGAGAGAGAGAGAGAGAGAGAGCCACTAGCAACAACAACGAAACAGACAAAACAGCACGAAACTTGCAGAAACAGCTTTATGGGATGGGTCCAGTCCTCCTTATTCTTTGCTCTCTCTCTCTCTCTCTCTCTCTCTCTCTCTCTGCGCGCCCGGGCGCGCGCGCGCTCACCATGGATGAAGATAATGCCTACCTACAATGATAACAATCACAACAACAACATTTCACTATAACCGCACAATAACAAACGGCTCTGCGGGAGAGAAAGATCGTATATTGTACACAGGTAATCAGCTTACCATGCTATATTGCAGACTGCTACACCATACCGCTCAATTCTGACGTCAGTGCACGTGTGGGCCATTGTTGTTGCACAGCTCGGTTTCCAGTGGCTGGACTGTTTACGCGTGTCGTCACTTCCGGTATTTCTCGGAGTGATTCACAAAGTGGACACTCAAAAGGTATACTGAAGTCCTAGCGAAATCTAGTCGTGATGTCTAGTCCTGGATGCAGTTTTGTTTTCTATCGTCTTCGAAGGAAATAAGAACAGTTGTTGATATCATTTCGTATGTCACCACTTCCGGTTTTGTTTGTTTGTTTGTTTTTTCGGACTCTCAAAACTAGCGAAAAATGTTGCAGGCAGAACTCCTGACTGCAATTGCGTTCCTGTTGTCCATTCCCATGGGGCTGGCTATTGCAACGGTTGCAGATGGCCTCGTCGAGCGGGAGGTTGCATCGAGATCTCGCGTGAGGAAAACTTGCGACTTTCTCAGTGAGTTGTTGACTGCTTCTCTCACAGTATTATCACATTTGACTGTCACATTTTCCCCGTAACCTGAAGGGGAGCCGGGGTGGCCGAATGGTAGAACGTTGGACTTCTAATGCTCGCGTCGTGAGTTCGTATTCCGGCTGGGGTTAAATATTTGTGCTGACTTTTTCATCGTTGCCCCGTCTTTGATATCACCCGTAGGTGGTGGAAAAGGACGTTAAACCCCCAAACACCCCCCCCCCCCCCCCGAAACGGTATTTGGAAAGACAAGAAATTGTAGGCCCCACCCTCCACGACAGAGCTATCCACTTCGAATAGTTTGAAGCGGGTTGTGCAGGAAGCATGTGTCTGCCCCGCCGTCTTACCACAGTACCCGAGCGGTCTACCAGTCTCAGTGGTCGCAGCTCCGTTGCAAAGTTCAGCAACGGTGACTCCTCTCAGTACTGACTTTGATGGGTGACCTGCACTTGGGGGCCCGCTTCACACTTGCCTCAGAGATTTTCCACCATAAATTACCGATGACACCCGGGTAGATACTATGGGTAGGGGCTTTTCCACCGGGTGCTTGGCCTTTCCCTCTTCTACTTCTTCTTCTTCTTTTTATTTGAATGCTCTTCTTTCTTGAGTTCGATCCCGGATGCTTGCCACAGTTTGTACTTGCAGTACTTTCCGTCTCTTGCAGTTATTCATTCATTCATTTCGCGCACAGGCAAAGGGGGTGGGTGGGGTGGGAGTTTAACGTCCTTTTCCACTACGTAAGGGTGATATCAAAGACGGGGCAACGAGAAAAAGGCCAGCACAAATATTTGGCCCAAT
>JACVVK020000183.1:417500-492500 GCA_018292915.2 Batillaria attramentaria | reverse complement strand
TCGCAATGGTGACAAGTCTCTTAACCACTAGACCACCGACCGTCCCTTAATGGCGCTGTAATCTTTTTTTTCCCCCCAAATTAGAGAAAGCAGCTAAAGAAATCCAGTGAACTCACCATCTACCAGTGGCCGAGGAAGTTGTACTGGTTCTCCCAGGTCCTGACCTGGGCCACGTACGTCTTGACGGAGCCGCACATGGAGTCGATGATGCCTCCGAAGAACAGCTTGATCTGGGCCTCCTGGCTCAGGGTGGCCATGCGGGCGGCGACGGCATCCACGTCAGTGGGGTCGACTCCCTCCAGGTCGTCCAAGTTGAAGGCGTCGTTCACGCCGGGCTCGTAGGTCATGCCGTCGTGGATCAGGTAACGCTGCAGGTGAGCGGTGTCATCAGCGCACCTGGAACAAACAGGAACAAAATTCTTCAAACTGCAACTCAAAAAACAAAAACAAAAAAAAACATCGGCCTCCCAGTCCCATGTCTGTCTTAGCTACCACCACCACCACCACTACCACTACCACTACTACTACTACTACTACTACTACTAACTGTGTATTATGTGGGAGTTTTACCCAGTTTCTTGAATTGGCTCAAAGCGCGGAGAGCTGAACCCAGCAAGCGCGCTCACATGAATCACACGCATTTTCTCACACACTGGACATGAACACGTGGACAGTCAAGTGGTGCGAAGGGTCAGCTCAGCTATTTAAGTTTCGAAATTCAGGATTGCATTTATTGTCAAACTATGTGGGCTGGACATTTCCAGAGAGAGGGGGAGGAAGCCGGAGTACCCGGAGAGAACCCCCGACGGTCGGCCCGAATGAACCGTGCCACGTACGAGAAGGAAAAATTCTTCGCCCCGATTGGGACCCGAACCTGACCTCTCGCATTGGTGGCGAAGTCTCTTAACCACTAGATCACCGACCGCCTCAGCTAGTCGAGAAACACATTGTAAGAAGGGCAGTGGCTATCTTATCAGAACACACACACACACACACACACACACACACACACACACACACACACACACACACGTTAAACTCCTGTTTTGAACGCCTCTCCTCCAGCAGGAGGTACAGATGTATGTTGAGCATGACAAACAGATTCAATAATAGATTTATTGCAAATGCAATTGTTACCATGAACAAACGGAAGTGACTGTAGTTTGTGAGTTGTATGCATAAGTGACAACTCTTAGTATCCTGTATTATGAATTAACGAAACGAATTAAAACGAAATCGCCATATCAAATATCTGTGAAACATTTACATTAAATGAATTCCTTTGATTTGAAACAGGGTCATAGTCATGAACATACACATGGATCTTTGATACCGCCTGTAGCGTCTATGTTTCTTCTTAACACTTTCCTGGCCATTTTCGAGATTACTCGAACGCTACATCACTACATGTACCATTTTCGAGTTTACTCAAACGTTAGAATCACTCACTGCCCATTTTCGATTTCACTTGAAAGCTTCGATCTCGTTCATTTTCGAGTTCTTTTTCTCTTCTTTTTCCTTCTTTCTGTGTTTTGTAAGGGTTAGATTGTCATGGCTTGTGTGTGTGTTTATTCTTCTTCTTCTTCTTTTTTTTTTCCTCGTTTCTCTTTTATTTGTTTTACGGCTTGTCGCTGTTCGTGGAGGGCCTCTGCTCCTCGTGTACCCTTTTTTTTGCGAGTGTGTAACAAAAACTAGAAGCAAGTACAGCATGTCCTTACCGGCAGAACTTGAGGAACTCCATGGTGAGGGAGAACATGTAGTGGAATTTCATCTCGAAGGACCTCTCGATCATGCCGTCAAACTCATCGGCCTGAGCCAGCTGAGCCTGCCACATGCGCCACTGAGCCATCATGCTTTCACGGCGAACCTGCATATTGAAACAGAAGAGAAATTATTTCCAGTACAGTGTCCGCTTATAAAGCGCAGAGGTACTTCATGAAAACATTCTACGCTCGCTGCGCTTGGAGGGCAGCAGAGAGAGGGTGCGTGCGTGTGTGCGTGTTGGAGGGTTTAACGTCTTTTTTCCAGCAAATACGGGTTATATCAAAGATTGGGCAAGGTTAAAGAAGGCCAGCACAAATATCTGGCCCCAGTCGGGAATCGAACGCACGACCCGAGCATTGAAAGTCCAATACTCTGCCGCATGACTGCCACGGCTCCCCACAACAGAGAGAAACGCAGATGAAGAAGATCGAGGAAGAAAAGTTGCTGTGTTTGGCACTGTTAGTCAGTCTGAGTGAAAGAGATGGGTTTTAAGGGGTTTTCTGAAAGTCTGCATGTTGGAAGCTTTCCGAAGGGGCTGTGGCAAAGAGCTTCACAGAGTGTGGGCAACATTCCTGAAGTATCTAGCACCAAGGCGCTCCTTACTGGTACATCGTATACAGTTATAGACATGCCCACAATTAGACATGTTAGCTTGCAGGCAGCAGTGTCACATACATAATAACTGAGTGGTGATCGTACGAAAAGTTACAGGAATATTTGGAAACACACGCGAGAGCTGGGCAGAGTCTGTCAGTTCAACTAAAAGTTAGTTCGGCATCTTATGGTAGCCAGTAAATTACTTTTACCAACGGAATCATCTCATTAAACCAACACTTTTTATTTTATTTTTTTTTTTTAACAACCATACAACCATATACCATCAGCTTGTGGGTATATGCCATGATCCGTATACCGTACACACCGGCAGTTTGTGGATTTATGATACAATCCGGACACCATACACACCCTCTGCTCCCTCATGACCTTCTCGCGTTCCATCTCAGCCTTCTTCTCCTCAGCACGTTCCTCGATCTCCTTCAGAAGGGCCTGCTGGGCTTCCTGCTCCTGGATGGCCAGACGGCGCCCCTCGCACCAGCGGAGGTAAGCCTCGTAGTCATCCTCGTTGGTCATGCCCCACCACTCTGCAAGAAAGGGAAGCAACCCCGTTTTGAAATCGCAGGTCTGGCCACACAAAAAAAGTTAAAAAAAGAGAAAAAAAACAACGGGCCTTTTGCCCGCCTAGGACCAAAAGATACCGCCAGCACCGAAAAGACAAAGTCATTTTGTTTTACAGATGTCTCATATTTGCGGAAGTTAAACAAGATACAAGCAAGTTTGACCTTACTTTACCTCCTAGTCATTTACTTCATTTATTTTAATTCATTGTGTTCATTCAGTTATAATTACTGTTAGTAGGTCACTTATTTCGTGATTTATTTATTTATTTATGAAGCAAAGAGGCAGAAAATGTTGGAATATTCCTTTCAAAAAATAAAAAAATAAGAAGGGAAATAACTTACGGTTGCTTCCCTGCTGCATACCACCTCCCTGCTGCATACCACCTCCCTGCTGCATACCACCTGGTGAAATAAAATATATTTCATCAGATATCACTTATATTATTGTCCACCGGCCTTGGCGTATCTGTTGTTGAAGTCAGCTGTAATGATTATGAGGTGACATACAAACTTTTTATCACAAAGCCGGTAAATTAAAAATAGGTGAATGAAGGGGTGGGTGGGTGTTTGGGGGTTTAATGTCCTTTTCCACCACATAGGGTGATATCAAAGACGGGGCAACGATGAAAAAGCCCCAACCGGGATACGAACTCACGACCCGAGCATTAGAAGTCCGACGCTCTACCATTCGACCACCCCGACTCCCTAGGTGAATGAAGGAAAACCCGTGACTTTTATAGATGTCAAAGCCACATGTAAAACGAAAGGTAAATTTTGTACAAATTTCGGACGGTTTGGGTGATTCTCTGGCTGTGCCGCTATGCGCGTTAGCGTAGGCGGCCTTTGACATTACTCCTCTACCCGTAGCCCTAAATAACTAACTTAATAGGTTAACTAACCTCTACCCGTCGGGGAGCCGGGATAACCAACTGGCACAGCATTTGGCTTTTCCGGTCGTGCTCTGAATCCCGACTGGCGCCAAATATTTATGCTGGCCTGTTTCTTGTTACTCCCGTCTCTGATATATCACCCGCATGTGGTGGTAGTAAAGGGCGTTAAACCCTCAAAACCCCACCCTCCCTTACCTCCCCTTCCTTTGGCTGTGGTTTTGGAGAGTGGTTACTGTATTATTGTAATGTATACGTACCCCAGTTTTTCCATCCCATGTCCTGCCAGCGAGAGTTCTGCCAGTTGCTGGGCATCTGCTGCTGTCCATAACCGATGCTGCCCGCCATGGCAAGCGGCACCAGGATGGTTGCGATGGCAACAAAAAGGACCATGGTGTCTGCAACAAGCACCACGGACAAATTCTGAATGATTATGTTGCGGAATGAAGTGATCAAAGCAGTAAATAAGAACAAGAAGGACATTATTAAATTTTTGTAACAAAAGATAAGATAAGGTAAGATAGGATAAGTTAGTTAGTTAATTACGCATCTGTTCCGGCTGGCTTTCGACTAGGCCCACTTACCTCCTCCTGATTCAGCTGCTCTGTGTGTGTGTGTGTGTGTGTGTGTGTGTGTGTGTGTGTGTGTGTGTGTGTGTGTACGCACGCACGAACAAATGTCAGGGAAAGGAAAAGCACGGTGTGTGTGTGTGTGTGTGTGTGTGTGTGTGTGTGTGTGTGTGTGCGGCGGGGGGGGGGGAAGGGACCGGTATGACCGGGTGTGCCAACTAGTTGGAGCTGGTAAGAGGAGGGTGGGGGGTGAGGGGGGGGGACTTGAAAGGGCGGAAGGAGGCGGCATGAAGTGCCTGCATGAGTATGACCCTTGATCAGCCAGGCGGAAAATGAAAGTCAACAAGGTCCCTCCCTGAGCCGGGAAGGAGAACCAATCAGGCCGGGAGCCGACTAAACCGGTAGGCCTGCATTTACGGCAGCTGACCAGGGCACGGGACCCGTTACTTTCCAGGGGTGGAATCCTGCCCGGGTGTCCGGTCGCACCCCTCAAAACCAGTTCTGCAGCGCCTACTCTTCAGCCCTTCTTCATTGTAGTGTTTGTCCAAAGGCTGACCGTTGTCCAAACAGGGTCACCTTTCTCTTTCTCTTGGTCTTTGAAAGGCCATTAGGAAGGGAATTTTTGCCAGAAGGTTCAGGAACCGGTTTTTCGGCTAGAAGCATGAATTCCAACGCCTTGAGAAAGGCAAACTGAAGAAAGTCGCTTGACCAAGTCTTCACCCTGACTCTATAAGCGTGACGGTTTTGGTGAGCCCGTATGCCGTCCTTATTTTACTATTTGACGGTAGTGCTAGCTAAACCTATCCGCCGGACCACTTGAAAGACGTTTGAAGTTTGAAATCACTGAACCACGTAGCCGGCCAAACCTACATCCTGCATATAAAAATACTGTTTTCTCGAAAGTATTTTTACGATTTTATTCATGAAAGATTCAAACATTGAATGAATCATTCGTATCGTGTTTTTGTGTTTTTTAATATTTTTTTTTATGCACAGAAGTCTGCGGGGAAAAAAAAAAAAAAAACTGATGCAATCTTGTCCACGTCAAGTGCCACGCTGAGAGGTTGTGTGCGATCGTCGGATGGGTGTGGCGGTTGTGGGTAAACCAAAACGTAGTTCCACGCTATGGCTTAAAATACACACACCTTCTCTCCCTCTCTCTCATGTCTACATGAGAGGGCATTGACCCGTATATGCTCACGCCCAGACAGTCGTGCAGAGTTTCAAAGCGACCTGCAGAGCTGACCAGTTTATAACGTGTGCATGGGGTATTTCCCTCTTTTTTTTTTTTTAACTTTATTCACATTTTATTATCTCTCTCTCTCTCTCTCTCTTCCTCTTCCCGTTTTTTGTTTCTCGTCGGTGTTCTTTATTTCTGAAACACACATACATATACATAAATGAATAGTCACACACACACACACACACACACACACACACACACACACACACACACACACACACACACATACTGTAAAGTATAAACAAACCAGCTCACGTACATTAGTGGACAACCACGGCTGCAGCTGCTGGTGGTGGTGGAGGTGATGGCGGTGGTGTATCGGTTGTCGAAGACGGATACCGTGGGCTGAAAAATAAAAAAGGATACCTAAACATACACAAGTACACATCTACATATAATAATAATAATAATAATAATAATAAATGAAAAGAAAAAAATATTACTACTTACGTCTTGTAAATCGCTAGTTTCTTGTTGAAGTAGTCTTCGTATTTTTACATCTGTCACCTCCTCTCCCATTAGCTCTGTATAAATTCTTCTTATGTTGGCCTCCGTCACCTCCCCCATCCGGCGACCGCACACAATGGCGATGGCTTCCTCTCCATAGGTTAATACTCGTTCTATTATATCCATCATGAGGCACTCGTGCCGCCGCTGGTGGGGTTGTTATCGTCGTTGTGGTTGAGGCGGTAGTGGTGGTAGTAGTGTGGGCGGTGGTGGTTTCCATAGTCTGCGTTGTTCGTAGACACACACACACTCGCTAGTCCCGGCACAGTCAGAGAAAAACACTGACAACTGTGCTACGCTGACGATACTCGCCCACGCCCTACTTGCACGAACTCTAGTTCACTGCACGCCCTACTTCCACGGACTCTAGGTCACAGCGTGGGTGTGGGACCGCGGCTCCAGTTTCCGCTGAGTTCACGCTACTGACGCGTGCCCTAGTCTCGGTTCACTCTGCCTCCCTCTGCTTCTCTCTCTCCCTCTCTCTGGTCTCTTCTCATTCTTACACCATTCATCCATAAGACGTGAGACATGTATTGTTTTCCACAGCGTTTATTCATAGAACCAAAGTTTTTTTTTTTTTTTTAATCAAATAACAAAAGCAAAATGTACACGCAGACACGTAACAACACTACAGCCATACTGACAATGTACATCCATACAAAAGACATACAGACATATGAATATGACATACTGACAAACGCACTAGCACACAAAAAAGAACAAAACAACACAGACCCACCGCAAACACCAAAACGCTGACAAAATACTTATACTGTAGATTGTAGGAAATAACTCAAGTGCCAAACGACTGCAGGCGCCACCGCCTGCAAAACATTGCTAAGAAGCCTGAGCCAAGACAGAGAAAAGTGCGTGGGAAAGCAATGACATAAAGTAGGTACGGAAGCGATACAAAACAGGGGGGCTGGTCCACACATGCAATGCTTAGTGTATTAGGTTAGATACAGTCAAGTCCACACGTCAAGTTCACTGTTTTGTTTTAACACTCTGTTGTAAAATAAAAACAACAACAAACAAACCAAAAAACAACAACAACACTGTACACATCTAAAGTACATGGATAGCGCGCGGCGTAGATAGATGTACTAGGATATTGTCTGACAACTCAACGTTACTGTTCTTTTGTTTGTCAATAGCCAGACATGGCCTCATCTCCGGTGAGCAGTTGGTTTACCACAGTGTCAATACTCTGTGTGTAAAGCTGGGGTTGGATGTCCGGAATGTGGATCTCCACACCTTCTGCTGTAGCGGGTGAAGACGTTGTCGTCGCAGTTGCCGCTGAGGGGGGGAAATTCAGTCGAAGACGTTTCTTTGGGGGCTTGGTGGTGGACTTGGTTTCACGTCTCTGCAGCAACGGCGTAACGACTGATGATGTTGTTGTCGGTGTCGGTGGTGGTGGTGGTGGTGGTGGTGGTAGTGCCGACCGTCGGCTGTCAGCCTGGTGGGGTGTCTGCTGCTGCTGCTGCTGCTGCTGCTGCCATTGTTGGTCTGATGTAGGCGCCGGTGTCAAAGCGGCAACATCGCGCAAGATGGCATTACTACTGGACAGCAACTGCTTGAACTCTTCTGGTAACAGCGTAAAGCCCCTTCGTGTAGGTTTCAGGTCGCCCGTGTCTGTTTTTGTGTACTGTCGAATATGGATCAGTGTTCGATCTTCCCAGCGCGTGACAGAAGCAAACTTGTTGTTTGTCAGGGTGTAGAGAGCTTCTCCTTTTCTCCATACGCTAGCGACCGATGCTGCTGCTGCTGCTGCCATCGTTGTGCAAAAAAAATTCTTTTCAACAGCCGTCCAGAGAGTTGAGTGCGTGTAGGGCAAAAGAGCACACCCCCCAAAAATCATAGCTTTTTTTTTATAACAGCGTTCTCTTGTCACGTGGTAACGCGGTGGTATCACATTGCGTCAGACGTATATTTACCTCAAGCGGTTTGACCCAGTTTTTCGGGATTTCCAAAAATTTTGTCATTACGCCATGGGTAACGGGGGTCAAAGGGGGCGAGCAGACGCCACAATGTCTGCCCTCGTGCTTTTTGCATGATATAATACACGGCGTACATACCACACACACGACTTGTCACTCTTTGCAGGATCTGAGGATTATGGCGGTGGTACCAACAATGTCTGTTTAAAAAACGAACAAGCTCGGGCTGGGTGGGTGGAAGTCCGTATGAATCAAAGTATTCTCCTCTTCCGAGTTCATCAATGTATATCGCTACCCAGTGATCCCCTGGGCCTGAAGCTCGGTCTGTATTCACGACAAAGGCCGCTGGTTTCTGTAAATGACTGTCAAAGGGGTAGTTTGTCTCTGGGGTACACACCCTGAAACACTTTGTTGGCATGCACATCCCGGCGTAAAACACGGTCAATTTCCCAACCTCGCATGTTCTATCCTCTTCTTCTTCTTTTTGTGTGTGTGTGTGAAACGTGTGTGTTGTCGTCTGTATGATCAAGCCGGGAAGTTCAGCAACACCTGTCTGGACTTGTCGATCTCGATCAAACCATCAAACTGAGCATACAAAATGACGTGTACTGGAGCCCGGAGGCCCTGGGCAAAACTCATCTCCAGACGCAGAGAACCCGCTCGGATGAGCTCTGCTTGGTTTCCGTCGACCAGGGATGGTGTCAGATCAAACCCGTACAACGTGTACCCCTTGTCATAGTCTGATAAAGAGATGGTATTCCCCACGTCCTTCCAACTGGTATTGGTCCCCGAGAACAGACTCATGTAGCTTCTCATGTACTCCCCATTCACAAAGTTGGGTTTGAGTGCCTTGACTGGGACCTGCTTCCCTTCCTGATAGAGAGCCAGGAAGTTCAGGTTGTAATGCTTGAACTCAAAGGGTGAGCCGGCGTAATGTCCGTTGAAGGCGGTTGAGTCCACCAGCCCGATGAACAGCTGCTTTGGTAACTGGTCGAGGAACAGATTGTCCTGCACCACGTTCAAGTTGCCTGCTGGGATAGAAATGACTCGGGTGACCATACGCTGGATGGGATATTTTGCCGTTGCCTTCTCAAGAGCTCTTGCATGTCCCAGCACAACGGCGGGGTTTAGTTTACACTTGCGCACAAACAGGGAAGCGTGTACAATTTGCACACGGTACTGTGGATAGGCGCCCCCATCTTCCACAGCCATCAGCGAGAAAGCATCTTTGCTACGCGTTAGACGCATGCGCAGATCCACACCGTTCAGTAGAAACTTTTCTTGAGAAAACAGGTCAGCGTGCACACGCCCGATCATGTCCACAACGCGCGAGCGATTTGTTTTCCTTTTTCTGTCTCTCATACCTTTGTTGTCTCCCCCGGCGACCTTTTCAAACTGATTTGCGGTGTCTTTGTAAAACATCGACGCGGCCAGCTGTGTGTTTTTTGCATCTTCCCCATAGTTCAGCAAGGTCTCCAGATAGGCTCGGTAAGGGTAGGTATTGGTAGTCGTGGTCACCTGTGTTCCGTTGAGAGTGATATCCACTTCTGAGAAGAGAGCGTGAAGCCAGAGATTGACGGGTCCCACTTTGTCATCATCGCCCGCCGCAAGGTCAGCCCCATCAGGTTTGACGATCTTGGCCCCTACGTGTAGATAACTGTTACCCAGGTCCAAGTAGTCTTCTCCAGCACCTTTGACGATAAATTCAATGGGACCTGTATCCGTGAGTGTTGCCAGAGGGTGATGCTCTACCCAACTTCCACTTTCTACACTCGTTTGCGTTGGTGGGATCGTAAACAGATCCAGGCCTGTGTTTGTACACTCACAGGACCCGGTGTGAAGAAGAGCCATGGTGTTTGATTTAACTAAAAATATCAGTAGCACTGAGCTTCTTGTTCCTTCTCCTCTGCCTTTTGCGAGAGCTGGGGGGCGACTGACGCGACTGGGACGCACCAGCTCGTTTTATCTTCTTGGCAGCAGGAGCTCCTGGCGGGGCCGGCAGGACTGACCTCCCATTTGACAGAGTGTTGGCGGCTTGTTGTAAGAGTTGGCGTCCGCTCTCCTGAGCTCTTCGCTTAGCGGCTGTCTTGATGTTTTCTCCAGAGAGCACATCTCCCAAAATGTTAACGCCTGTCTTCATACCTGGTTTTAACAACGTTTGTCCTCCTCGTTTTAACACGGGAACCACCATGCGCGCTAGACCGCCTAAAATGTTGCCCAGTCCATGTCCACGCTGGTGTCTGACACCAGCAAACACAGGAAGGCCACTCCCTGCTTGATTGAGGTAATAATCTTCATACACACTCTTCATGGTTACCGTTGGCGCAGGCGAAAGTGAAGTGTAACAATCACCTGTCCTCTCTCAAATGGCACGGGCCGACCCGTTGTGTCTCTTATATCTATTTCCACAGCATTGAACACGCGGCGACCCACAGGAAAGTAATGAATATTCTCAAAGGCGTGATGTAGCTGGTCGCTGCTGTTCTTTGGAACCGGCAAAACACGCAACAGGGGTACCTTCGAATCACCCACGATACGGTGGGCTACCACATCGCTGTACACCCACAGGTTGTCCAGTCCATCTGTGAGATCCACCACATGTTTGCTTATGTATTCTTCACGCACCAACCCATCAAAGATCACTCTGCCTTCGTCTGTCACCTGTCCCTCTAAACCCAGCATACGCGCCAGCTTTGGAGATATAGCCACGGCAGAGTCTGACTTCACTGACAAAGTGACCTTTTTCTGCGGGGATTGATTTGTAAACCAAACTTTACCAGTAAAACCACTGGGTGCTTCTGCTATCAAACTATTGAGTTTGTTCACCAACCCTTTTGTGGTCGTGTAACGCCCTGGCGGCAGACTAAGGTCGTACGTAAATGTGGTCGAAAACTCGAGCTGTTCTTCTCGAATTAAGACCATATCCCCATCTCCAGGCTGAAGGTTGTACCAGTTGTAGGGGTACTGACATTCCGCCAAGCCTACCTCCCAGTCTCCCGTGCCCAGATCGAGCGTTTCGGGCAGTGTGTAAAAAAAGTGAGTGAGTGTGTTTCCTGGAAAAAAATTTGCGCTGGCGTTGCTGGATAAGGTGATGTAAAACTCCTCACTCATCTTGCTGTAAAGTTTTAAAGTTTCTGTACTTTGATGGATGGGTTAGGTAGCACGTACCCTAAACAGGATCCCAAGAGGGCTGTCCACAAGTTTGAATCTCCGTGGCCTGTAGACAAATTGTAAATCGCTGTGATGACCACAACGTAGATCAACAACATCTGGCACCCAAACACGATCTCACTACGAGGGACGCGGCGTCCTAGCACATGCCAGATACTAGTAGAAGGTCTGCCTCGCACCTCTTCCGCTTCTCGATAACGGAGCGTGCTGTCTTCCATCACCCTTTATACTGTTGAAGGTGGCGCTGTGGTATCCAAGAGTTGAACGGTTCTGGGTATCCAAACCACTTGACCAACACTTCACGTTCTCCGTTGGGTGCTGCCCGACGATCTAAAACACTTTCGATGCGAAACACCGTTTTATCTCCAACACGTTGCAGCTCGGGTCCGTAAAAAGTCCCCTTCAGTTCTTCTCCGTGATCATCTTTGATGATGTACGTCACCGGTCGTGTCTTTAACACCTGACTTACGGTAAAAAGCTCCTCAGTCCACGAAGGTAAGTACCCTTTTTTAAACGTCCGCCTCGTCTTGCTGATCCGCACACGATCGCCGACTTGTAGTAGTTGGGTTGTTTTTTTTTTAAACGCACTGGCCGACGTCCATACAGTGTCTGCCACACCTGCTCCTGACTGTCTACGTTCACGTCCACCGGTGCTCTTTTGATACTGCGATGATACGACCGGTTATACGCTCGTACGATGTGTCTATGTACCTGAGTGTGTTTTTCCGCGTAAAGTAACGCCAGATTATTTCTTTGAGCGTGCGGTTAAAACGTTCCACGATGGCTGCCTTGGTCTCTTGGTTATGTGTGACAAAAAACTCGACACCTTTCTCTTTCAGAAACTGCTGAAACACTCTGTTGGTAAATTCTGTCCCCTTATCCGTTTGCAGTTTCAGGGGTTTGCGACCTTGGGCAAAAATCGTCTCAAAGGCAGACACCAGAGAAGCACCACTCTTGTCTTTCAAAGGAACCACCCAGGCAAACTTACTCAACACGTCTATACACGTTAACAAAAATGTAAACCCATCGTTGTCTTTTTTCAGATTTTTCACATCCACTAGGTCGGCTTGCCATTGATGATCAATACCACCCACAATCGTCTGACGTCTTTCAAATGTATGCCGCACGGGTTTGTGTAACGTATACGTATCTTGATGACTCAGCCACTCTCGCACATACGATGGTTTTACGTTGGTGGCTCTCCTCAAAGCCTCTGCACCACCAAAACTTCCAGGCAGTCGAGGGTCATAGTAACCCCGTCTCAACTTTTCATCCTTCTTTTTCGTCTTTTTGTAGTGTTTTCGCGTTGCTCGTCCCATGGTGCTGTCTCTTCTCCTTCTTGTTGTTGTTTACCAAGACATCCATGACGCTTGCAGTGACGACTGTGATGGTGATTCTCCGCGCGCCCTCCGTCTACGCTTGGACCTGTTCGAGACCTGGGGTTGAGACTGCCGCTGCATCCAACGTAAGCGATCTTCGTGGCTGACCCACTCTCTTGGCACGTTGCTGTCTTTCAACGCCGTAGCAAACACTTCCCAACCCACCGGGTCCGGTACCTTCTTTCGCTTGCGTAAAACATCTTTGCCGAGGTCCGTGATATGACTCCCGTGAATCACATAATTGCGATACACGAGCTCTCCTTTCTTTGTCCACGTCAACTCGGGTACGTCCTTTATATGCGCCAAGAGCAGCTTGGCTTTTTTCTGCATTTTGTCGGGGACACTCTGCGCAACACGCTTTTCTAACATGGACAGGGGTGAGGTACTAGGGGCGAGTGTTGGGTCCACGTCTGCTTCTGTTGGGTACTCAGCCAACAGAGAAGGAGGCGGAGGAGGTAAGTCATCCTCGGCCGCTGGGAGAGGGGGAGGTAAGGCGAGTTCCACTTTTCCTAGAGGTCGCTGTCGAAACTGATCTGCCAGCGAAAGGTAACGCTGTAAGGCCTGTTGATATTGTAGGACCTTTTGAGACACTGGCACGTGGCGACTCTCTAAAATCGTTTGGATGTCGTGATCTAGAGATATTAACTTATCGCTGACAGGATCCGGTACAGGTGGCGGTTGCGCTACACGACTGTTCATGTTTTCAATCATCTTAGGGTCTACAAGTATCATCTTTTTGGCCATCCTTACTGGAACAATAAATGTCCTAAGACACCTAGCACTGGACCAAGAATAGCACCGAGGAAACCACCTTTCTGGAGCAAGGCTTTCTTCTTTTGCTGTGACGTTCCCTTTTTCACCAGCGCTCTCAACGCCGATTTATACCTGACCAATTTCTTCTTCTGCGGGTTCGGAGACAACGGTACGTTCCCCTTCAGCACGTTGAGACCACACTCGCACAATGTGTCCACGAGATCCTTGTCTGCCGTTTTTATGAGAGCCTTGATCGTCTTGGGTTTGGCCTTGTTCATCCATTGAAGCAAAGAAGCGTTTCTCTTGATCCGCTTAGACATGATCGTTACTTTTGGACGTAGACTGTATGCCGATCACCAGGAAAAATACCTGTCCTCAGACGCAAGTGGTCGGGTGTGTCTTGCTTCAGGTCCACTAGCAAATAACCATGCGCCGCCGACGTCGCGTCTTTAAATGCTTCCTGCAAGTACCGAGTCTGACCAGGATACATCTGTTTGGCCAAATGCGTAATCTGAGAGGCATCCCGGGGATTCTTAAACACCACCAAATAATGACTATTCAAACTGATGGTTCTGTGCTCCTTGTTTTTCCCAAACAGGTTCTGCACGATATACATCACACTCATGTCGCGGTGATGACTCCCCTTAGTAAACAGCTTGGTCACACGATCATCCGTCTCACTCATCAAATCATCAATAATCACCAGACGACGTTTAGGCTGACTACCCCATGCCTCGACATCAGGTAATCCCTCCACAAATGTCACACCCTTCAGACGATCATACACAGGCTGCCACTCGCCGTAACACCAGATCACTTCGTGAGGAACCGGTACCATCATATTTGGCAACTCACGCAAAAACCTTTCTACAAAATAGGTTTTCCCACTACCAGTAGGTCCGGCAATCACACAGGTAAACGGATGCTTCCATCTCGGATCCATTGTCGCCACTGACTAACACTTGTACGAGTGATCATTTATCTTTTATACAACTCCCCTTTTCTCCAGCACCTGCGATAGCTCAGCTGGTAGAGCGGAGGACTGTAGATCCTCAGGTCGGTGGTTCGAACCCATCTCGTGGGAATTTTTTTTTTTTTCCTCATCATCCTGTAAAATTCGCCACAAAACAACACATACCACATCACCACATATCCAACAACAAAATCCAATCCAAGGGACACTACTCCTACACGACTACCAACTACACAACCAACACCATTACCTCCCCTGACTTGATGACGTCAGAGAGATCCCCACTTTTGGGGGCTATTTTTACTGGCACCTTGTCTCTGACTAGCGTCCATTCTCTGGGCGGGCCCACGCCCCTAACACCTTGACCACAGTTCCAAAATAAGGCAAAAACGTGAGCCGGGGGATGGTATGGTATGGTATGGTATGGTATGGTATGGTAGACTTCTCGGCGCACGTATCCATCTCTAATGAGATGCTCTAGGCGCCGCAAGGCTGGAGGATGAAGCAGGGAAAGCCTGCTGCCGCTAGGCGCTACTTTGTGTGCAAACCTCCACCCTGCTATTCACTCTGGTGCGTGCGACAGTATTTCTGTGTTACCACGCCACCGGCCACAGCCTACTCTTCTTCGAAAGATGATCTTGTAAGAACCTCTCATTTAAACCCAGTAGATTTTTAGTATATATTTACATCCTGTTTTATTGTATGCTCTTTTATTTTTAATGACCTGGCAGATAGGGACCGCTCTTTGCTGCGAATTAGCCTCTGTTGCTTGCGCGGCGTTAAGCCCTAAATAACTAACTAACTAACTCTTCGAAAGATGAACGTGGGATTTTTAGCGTGCACACTTGATATTTGTGCGTGCGTGTGTACACGAAGGCGAGACAAGCATCGCAAACGACGAAGGACATTTTTATTTTGTGGACTGGTTTGACAGGAGGGGGCACTTTGCACGGAACGGTGTAGAAGAGCGATTGAGCAAGGTAGGGGGGTATGATTGGGTTGGGGTACCGGTGGGGTGGGTGTGCAGGGGATGTGTGTGTGAGAGTGGGGGTGGGGGTTTGAGGGGGTAGGGCGAAGGGGGAGGGGTTATTAGGAGAGGAGGTGGGGGGTGGGAGGCCGGGGTTCCGGCTATAAAAGACCAGTGTGAAATGGAAGTGAACAGAGCAGTTGTGGCATAGTGTTCTGACTTTACAAGATTGGTTAAAACAACAACAACAACAACAACAACAAAACAACAAAACCCCATCGTAAAATAGCGTTGTACAACACAGCGGTTCCTGTGCATAAGACAGACTTTCCCCTTCTCGCACAACCATCACCCAAGTGCACCATTCAGTAAGACGGCAACTGCACTAAAAATGAATTTCATCTTTTCTTTCTCCGGATACAATTCTGTGTGACGCACTGACTCAAACGAATCCGTAGAAGACAGGCTGAGATCGTCGTAACGCGTTATCCTACGCGCCCCGGCCCGCTCTCAGCTGGCAAAAGCCTACAGACGTAGCTGAGACGTAGCTCTCATCCCAGACTGATTACTTCGGGACTATTATCACCGCGTCAATTGCTGTTTAGGCCCTGAAAATGAAACAGCCGTAAACTTGCCTTAGCCTCCGTTTATGCATCTCGTGCTAATCTCGGACGCATGTCCTAGTCTGTCTCTATGCATCAGAAGGTCAGTCCAAGGACTGTATCAGAACCGGCGGCCTGAACACAAGGCCCGAGGAAAGTCATTATCATCTTTTTCATTCTGGTTGGCCTGTGTGTGTGTGTGTGTGTGTGTGTGTGTGTGTGTGTGTGTGTGTGTGTGTGTGTGTGTGTGTGTGTTTCCGTTCGTTGTTATTGTTGGTGTATTTCGTTTTCCATAGGTAATCTTTTGATGCCTTCACACAAAAATGTACAGCACAATAAACGGTCAGAAATTTTGGCTGCGCGTAAAGACCTACTGCTGGCTATATTGAGTTTCGTGGAACAGCACCGAGATTTGGTACCTCTCAGTGGTGCCACAGATGCGTAAATTAGCACAAAACGGGGCCGAGAAGTGGCCGAACTTGCTTCTTGTGTGCGTATCGGCTTAACTGCATGAGAAGCGAGTCAACTCCGCAGAACAACAATTCTACGGGACATAGCTGTCCGACTTCGGCCGCCGCCGTGACTCTACCCGTCTAGCCCCGGACGGTTACACTGTACGCAGAACCTGTACGCCAAGTATATCAACTACATCTCTGAACCCAGTACAGTGTACCTAGAGTAGACTATGGAACTTATTTTAGGCCGGCTTAGTAACCAGTGGCCTGCTGACTAACTTGGAAGTCGGTCCGTGCTAATCCGTAAAATACAGGAACATGCATTGTGTCAGTATGCCCACTAGACCTCCGTCAGTGTCTGATACATGTAACATGCAGGATGTCAGTTTCAAAGGTTAGACAGAATTTTCTGTCTTGACATTGCACCCGGCTGTGTAAGAGGGACACGAGTGACCGCCAAGGCGGACAGCTTAGTTTGACTGACTCGGTCCCTTGGGTGTCCGCCTTCTACAGGTTTTCCCATACTGATTATCATGGGTCACTATAGCCCTCATCAGTTCTGATCAGCTTAAACCTGACTAACTGCTTATCACTGAGTGCACTCTGGCCAGCACACAACTGAATAAAGAGAACAGTTAGTGTGTAGTTCTACGTTAAACGATACTTTCTTATACTGAATCAGTTTGCGAGGACAAAGATGAATCAGTCACAGGCCGGTAACATGATTCAGTCACGGTCACTGTGTGTACTGATACTCGAGCCTCACCCGGCACTGCGGCCAACTGTCACGCGGCCGGATCAAGTGCAACGGGTAGCGACGGCCGTGACAGAACAGACCGAGTCAGTAGACTGAGTAGGTATGCCGGAGAAAGCTGGAATAGGCCTATAAGGGATTTGACGATCAGTGGTCCGTCCAGCTGAGAGTATGTCCTAGTCGATCTTGTCACATTTCGGACGTTAGTTAGTTAGTTATTTAGGGCTTAACGCCGCGCAAGCAACAAAGACTAATTCGCGGTTACTAATCGGGAGTCCCCGGCCTCAAGTTTCTGCCTGGTCGTTTAAAACTTGACCGGCATAGACTGAACTTGAATTTCCACATCAAAACAAGGGTTTAAATGAGAAATGGCTTTCAAGACTTTAGAAACTCACCATCAACTTGACATGTCGGTCAAGAGGGGGAGGGGCGGGGGTGGGGGTCAGTTCGACCCGATGCCGGCGGCAACCGTGACGCCGGCCGCCGGGGAGACTCAGTGTCCGGCCGCGTCACTGAGTTCAGCCTTGTGATCAGTCCAACCTGCCGGAGAGGTAAAGTAGCACGGCACAGACATAGATGCTTCCATATCCAGCATTCTGCGAGACTGAGGGGTTTTCCGACGTTTCCTAGTTGCTCTTTGTAGTTTGCGTTGATCCGCGTGTTTCAGGCACTCTGGTTCCGAATGTTGCGGTAAAAAGACGTACACGTCTCTCGTAGCAGACGATTTCTGTTCCATCACATTTGGCTAATTAGCCGCCATGTTTTGCCGGCCCGTCATTCTCATGCGTAATAAGCTGAACCAGAATAAACCAGACAGCCAGCTTTTGTTGGTTACATACAGTCCTTTGTATTCACGAAACGCTGATTTTTCTTCACAGCACGGAGGCATGGGGCCTTGTTTTCCTGCTTATTCCTGAACTTTCAATTTTCATTTGGAACGCCACCTTGCCGGCTAAAGTTGCATTGTGGTTGCGGTGCAGTATTCGAGGCATGTTCGTCGCATTTTTATTCGGATTGCAGCGTTCTTGTCAGATTTGCGAAATTGTAAGTGGCGCATTTCTGAAGTAGTGTATATTCGGTATAAGCGACGGCTTTTTGTCCAGATGTGCATGCACTAAGGAGTAATCCGCGGCCGCGCGCACGGCTGACTGAGGAGGGCGGAGCAGTGCACTTGTTTGCAGCAGCATTCAACAATCACGATTTTGTTTGCGCGCGCACACACATACACACACACAAACGCGCGCGCACACATTTTTTTGTGGCCTAATCCTTTTGCCAGCGTTCTTGATTAGGTTCGTAAGTGATAAGCTTATTGGTTGATTGATTGATTGATTGGGGTGGGGGGGGGGGGCATTCAACACTAAACAGAGAAACGTTTTTCAGTGTTTACAAGTGTTTTCATTTCCCATTTCCCAGAAGTGTGCTTCTTCAAGTAAATTCACATGAGGATATGGGAAACAAGTTTCCATCCTGTCATGGACACCTTCCTTAATCCTTATCAGTCGTGTTAGTACATGCGTTCAGATCAAGGCTGGGGCCACATATTTGTGCTGGTCTTTTTCTGGTTGTCCCATCTTAAATATCACCCATATATGGTGAAAAAGACATAAAACTTTCCAACACCCACCCACCCTCTGTAGCCCACCCTCTGTAAATTTGTTTCAGCTTGCCACCTTGCCTCCCCCCCCCCCCCCCCCCCCCAAAAAAAAAAACAAAACAAAAAACAAAACCAACAAAGAACAACCCCCCCCCCCCCCCAGAAAAAAAGGAAAAACAAAAGCAACAGCAAAACACCAATAACAACAGCAACAACAATAATCCAACAAGATTGACAGGAATAGAAATCCCAAGAAAACGTTGAGGGTTAAAGGGTAAAGTCAGGATATATCAGTTAATAACCTAAGCATGACGATTGTTTATTTTGCCCTCAGAAATTGAATAACAACAATTCAGCATGACTTCTTCAACGGACGTGGCTGCTACAGAGAGTTCAGGTTTAGGCTGTGGTGATCACTTGCTGCAGGAAAGTCCCGGGAGGGATGGCGGGCAAGTCCATGTGTATATCGAGCCGTCGGAGGAAGGAATATCCCTGTCCAGTGGATCAGCAGCTGGTATTCCTCCACAGCATGATGGAGTGCTTTCTGTCGATTCAGCTGCCGGACAGATGACAGTGCACAGCAAATCGTCGAGCCATTCTGTCTGCATGATAGAGTTTGCTCCTTCAGACTCGAAATTCCGCAGCACTGGTATGACAGAGTTTGACTGCATTTCACAAGCAAGGCAGACTTTGTGGCAGTTTGTTTATGAAATTCGCAGGCAGCTGTTTAGATCAGCCTTTGTGTGAGATTCTTATTGGTGAGGTGACAAAAGAAGCGGCAATTTTTTTAGTGAACCTCGGGCATGTTGGCACAGAAATTGATGCTGTTGCATAATTTTGAACCAGACCTCTGGCAGGATGGCAAATTCTTAACTATAAGACCACCAATCACCCATTAAAAAAAAAAAAAAAAATCCTGAGTAGGCCAAAAGTTGTACAGACATTTTTCCATTAATACCAACCATCCACCAAACCTGAAAACATGCACACCCTTTAAATGGGCCATTGCCATGTTTGCTAAGCCATCTTATGTTTTGGAACAGTTTCACTCATGAATGCATCTGCATGCTTGAAATACTCTATCATGATGATTAGTACAGCTCTTAACATGATACAATGTTGTTTACACGGCATGTGAGTCGCGAGACATTCAGTTTCTACAACTGTTGAGTACAACACTTGCCAGCTGGTGTATTAGGCAGATCAGTGGGTACGCTTCTGTCGGTGCAGTGCCGACACTTGATGGCATGTCACTTTGCAAGTGTCTAAGTGGTGTGATGCTTGACATTACCAAAACAGCTCAGAACAATCTGTGAGCCTAAAAATCTAAGAATTTGGCCCTTCAAAATAATTACTTTATTTATTTATTTCGGGTTTTTTTTTCTGGTTTTGCTTGTTTAGATAAGGTATCCTGGAAGCTGCCGCTGTGGGTGTTTTCCAGTCGGAAAGCAAACTTGGAAGAGAGAGATGTGAAAGGCCTCTCCCGAAGAGTCAAGTACTGCTAATTGTAGAAGCTTTTCGCAAGGGTAAAGGGTATAAAGAGCAGTGGGCAAATATATATACAATGCTTTCATGTTGTGCTACCTTATAACAGGTTTCTTCTTCTTTCTTTCTTTTTTTTTTAAAAGCAGATTCAGGGGAACTAGTTGGAAAATATGTATATCCAAAATCAGTGAACAAGTTTGAAGAAACGATCTCAATTTCATGTACAACTTTGAAAGATGTTCAGAGTTTATCCGCAAGCAGTGATTATCGTTTTTCACAGCTAGGTCCATTAGTCAGATTGATCTTTATCATGTGGATGATACTGAAACGTAGCATGAGATTTGTGTCATCTTGGATCTGAGAGTCCTTTTCACTGTGCTTCTGTGCATCCAAGCATCTCACGCTGTATGTGCTGCATGTGAATGTGATACCCATTGTTTTCAATTTCTGTTTTAGAAAGTACTATAAGGAACAGGATGAGCTGATAGAGGAGTATGAGACACTGGAAGGCAAAGGACAAACAGAAGAAGAGGAGGAGGAACAGGAGAAGAAGTCGAGCAGATTGGCATTACGCCTCTCACAGATCTCGCTGGCCAGTAATTTTGTAAGTCTTTGTTTCCACTGTGACTGTGTAGCGAGGCGGCTTTGGCCTTGACCTTGCGTCTGTTTGTCATCCTTGTGTTTATGTTGCACTTGCTGTACTCTGATGGGATGACCAGTGAACAGAAGTCCTGCAGTCCCAAACCACACGGACTTCCATAGCATATGATCTTACCATCATCCTCATCTCCATCATCATCATTGTCATAAAAATTGACCCAGCTTTCGAACGGTCCCCAGATTCCACCCATGACCTGGGAGGAACACCACTGGAGCTGGCAAAGAGTTGGGGCAGCAAAAAAAAGAGAGAAAAAAGAAAGAAAGAAAAAAAAAAACATGCGTTCCTTTTTCATTTTTTTCTGAAACAACAGTGAGATTCAAAGGACATAACTTGACAAAGGCTTGTTTCCAAGTATGTGTGCAGTCAAATGTTTTTGCATGTGCTTTTCCCAGTAATTTAAATAGATTTGTTATGTAGTTTCAAATGTATAAAATGTACACTTGGTTCCCTCATTTTTTATTTATTTCACTGATGGCAGATTCTGCTGGTAGTGAAAGCTGTTGCTGTTGCCTTGTCTGGCTCCATCTCCATAATATCCAGCATGATCGACTCCTCTTTGGATCTTCTCTCTGGCATTGTCATTTGGTACACGTCGCGTGCCATACGACGCTCAAATCCTTACAAATACCCCTCAGGTGGGTGTACACCCTCATGAAAAATTTTGACCACCACGTGGCTATTCAGTTATAATTAAGTCTTCAATTTTGCAAAGGCCATGTTTATTTGAAACTGGTCTAGGTTATGGGTCAGAAAGTACAGGTATAACAGCTCAAGAGAGTCTTTAAGTGTTTAAAAAAAAAAAAAAAAATTGAAAGCCAAATTACAGTTTCTTAGTTCGCTGGTTGGAATCTTCTTGTGGGCAGGAATTTGGTTGAGTCTTTTTCCTTGCCAGATTGAGTCAGAATCATATACTGACTCGCGCATCATTTACACTGCATATATCTCACCTTACGTACACATGCATGCATAAATATCACGTGCATGCTAAAAGTCACATTTCCACCCTCTTACTGAAGAACAGTAGACTGGTTGGTGGTACGGAAAACACAAAATTAATGATTATGTGAATAGCAAGGTGAAAGTTTGCACATAAAGTAGCTCTTGGCAGCAGCAGACTTCATTGTCTAGTCCTGTGGCTTGAGCGTTTCAAAAGAGATAGATTTGTGCACTGATCATACCAATCATACCATACTGTACCATACCATGCAAAATTGAGAATTTGAAGCTTTCGATTGATCACTTTCGTTGGTACACCTGTTTTTGGATGCTTCATTGACTGTGTGCTCTTGTATGATCAGGCAAAAGGCGCATGGAACCACTTGCCATCGTGGTCCTCTCTGTGATCCTGTCCATCGCGTCAGTCCAGCTGATAATAGAGTCTGTGCAGAAAATTATCGGCTACACTTCGGACAAAAGCAGTGTGTCGCACTTTGAAGTGCCCACAATTGTCATCACCTGCTTCACAGTGGGTGTGTTGATATTTTGCTTTTGTAAATTAAATGTGCGTATGCCAAGGTTACTAGTCCTTGCAGTGGAAGATAACGTTTGTTTTTAACATTAGCACTTGTGGGTGTGCCTGTGTGCTCGAAATGATCCATCTAGCATAGTGATAGCTCTGAATGCAATGCGCTGACGTCTGTTGACTGTGCGTATGGAAATTCAGACAGTCCGAGGCTCTCCCAGTCAGTGAGTGACCACAGAATTATATTACGAGGACAACATAAATCCATCAAAATATTCCTGTTTACAAATCCTCTTTCACTGAGGGACAAATTAAAAAAAAAAAAAAAAAAAAAAAATCAGAAGCAAACAGTACCCTGAGGAAAATACAGTTACATGAGTAAAGGGAGACAATCACAGATTTGCCTCTGATCAGTTTATAGTACATTCCTTATGAATCCACAAAACACACATCACACTGTCTTCTCTCTCTCTCTCTCTCCCTCTCTCTTTCTTTCTGTCTCTTTTTTGGTGCAAGTTTTGATTGTTAATAGTGCTATTAATTGTCACAACCTGGGTGTCATGATGTGTTTGCAGGGCTGAAGTTTGGGTTGTTCCTGTTGTGCTACTTACTTGGACGCAAACATGAGCTGTTGTCCGGATCGGTGGGCTTGTTGGTTCAGGACCACAGAAATGACACACTGTCCAACACTGTGGCTCTTATTTGTGGCTATCTAGGTATGCTGTGAGTGAAAGGATATTTATATTCATTATACAAAATGATAATAAAGGGTATTAGGATAGGTGTTGCATCCAATTGATTTGTTTTCTGTCAGTCATTATTTCCAGCCATTGTTACACACGTGTGTGTGTGTATGTGTGTGTGTGTGTGCATGTGAGTGTGTGTGCGTGCATGCGTATGTGTGGTGCACATTGCATGAGAATGAAAAAAAATGAAAGAAAATTTAAATGATGAAATAAATAAGAAATACATGTACTGCACAGTTGAGCTGATTTTTACAGCATTTTTTTCTTAGCATGCCCGATGTGGTAGTTGATGTGTCAGGTGAGTGACTTTAGGGGTTCAGTCAATCTTGGCTGCATGCAGAGTAGTTGCATGGTCAAACAGCGGGGATTTTGTAGTGTTGTTGTTGTTTTAAAATAGAACCTGATCATTGTGGTGGGATTTGTTGGTATTAGATATATCGTCAATACATGTGTACATCCCACTTCACTCCATATTTTTTTCAGTGGTCATCCCTTCCATACAGGAGTCCCACAAATGCTGGTTCTCTTTAGCTCTTTTTTTTTTTTTTTTGCATTTAATTTAATCGTTTGCTTCCTTTTGGAACATGTAGTGTGGTGGTCATGGTTGTGCTAATATACATTCACTCGTTTTGTGTTTTTTTTGTTTGTTTTTTTAAAACTACTTTATTATCCCTTTCGGGAAATTCGGGCTGCTTCCCCAGGGGGAAGCGCATCGCTGCGGTGCAGCGCCACCCAATACCTTATATTTTTTTTTTTACAATTTTGCTGGGGGAGGAAAGCCGGATAACCTGGAGAGAAACCCCCGATGAGCAGCCCGGCAGCCAGGAAAAACCGGTATCACATATCACAAGCTTGACCTAGGCTCAAACCCACGCTTCATCGCCATGACATTGGTGATGGCCGTTGAGTAGTGCAGTGGCTAAATCCGACGCGCTACCTATTAGACCACCGCTCACCCCAGGAAGTGTAGTTTGAACCTGAAAGGATATCTGATGCGCTCAGGCAACATCTGAGGCAGTTACTGACTGACCACTAAATTGCACAGCTCCTTTTTCCTTTTTTTTTTTTTTTTTTGGGGGGGGGGGGGGGTCTTTTTCAGGAATAGTTAATTTGGTTTTGTAACTGCATGTTAACCTTTAAAGTGTACGTACAATAGCAGTGCTGTGTACTTTTTGCCTTTCCTAAAGTACAGTTTCTGTTTTGTTGTTGGTGTGAAGGTTCCAAAGAGTTTGCGCTGAAGACAGGCGAGGAGAATGTTGTCTACATTGACCCGGCAGGGGCCATTGTCATTGGTGCTTACATATTTGTGTCTTGGTGGCAGAAGGGGCTGGGTATGTATTCTTTCACACTTGTCTGGCAGGTTGCTCACATGAATTGTCAGTAACTATTTCTCCAGTGGAATTAAGAAATCTAGTCACATGCTATCTGTGGTTGCTAATGAGAAACAGCAAACCGGCATAGTGCATTTGGGTAATTTGTTCAGTGGCTCAATGAGAACTCAGATGTATGTTTAGAATATTGTACAAAGTGCCACAAATTTCCAGCTTGAATATATCCTTGAGTAGATTGTCTTTGGTGTCATTGTTCCAGCTTTTAATACAAATAATGTACATGGAGAATAGACATAATTTTCTGTGTGTAGAAGCACACAGGGTGGCGAATGACCTGTCCTGCTCAATCCCTGTTCTGAGTCCTAATTTTTCCTCCTAGCTTCAGTCAGGTCTAATTTGTACCTCTTTAATTTCAGAGCAAATTCGGATGCTGACGGGTATCACAGCTAAGCCAGACTTCCTGAGCAAAGTCACATGGATGTGTCTTAACCACAGCCCACACATTACCAAGATTGACACCGTCCGTGCATTTCACTTCGGCAACCGTTTCCTTGTAGAGGTCGACATCGTGTTGCCGCGGGATATGACCTTGGACACCACACATGGCATTGGTGAGAGTCTGCAGCAGAAGCTAGAACGTCTGAAAGAGGTGGAGAGAGCTTTCGTCCATTGCGATTGGCAGATTCAGGATCCGGAAGTGGAACATAAAGTTGATTAGACCGGCCCGCAGAAAAAAACAGGTCTTATTAGCAATCTTCAGGATTGACAAAAATGGTGCTGCGGTAAATGTCCCAGTGTCCATGTTACTGTGTATTTACTGTACTATGCGTGATGTTTTGAAAGATTCTGTAAACAGTCATGCCCACAAATTGGAGCCAGCTATAATTAAACTTGATCATGGTTCACCTTACAGTTAAAGATTCTGTATAGTACAGTCTTCAGGGCCCACAAACTGGAGCCATTGATAAATGCGATCAGGGTTCACTTTGCATGACATTTTGAAAGATTCTGTACAGTGCAGTCTTCAGGCCCACAAAATGATGCTGCGATAAAGTTGTTTGTTACTGTATTGTTCACTGTGGGTGCGGTTTTTAAAGATTCTGTGTGGCACAGTCTTCAGGGCATCGTACAAAATGGTGCCATGATGAATGTGTTTTATATGTTACTGTGATGTGCACTTTGCACAACATCTTGAAAGATTCTGTCTTTGGGGCGCACAAAATGGAGATGCGATGAACGTGGCCACGTGTACTGTGATGTTCACTTTAGAAAACGTCATGGAAGCAGGGATGGATTTACTCAAATATGCCAATGAGACATTGTCTCCTTGACCAGTCATTTTTATGAGACATTTTCATTTTCTATGAGACAAGTTCACCAGCATCACTCTGTCACATGTCTGTGCCGAGAGCCTGTTCCTAAGTGCAGTGACGTTCAGATTCTGAACGGAAAAGGACCTCTCGATCGCAGAACTGAGAAAACTGATAACGCGCCAATATTTTTTGCAACTCTTTCGAGCGAGAGTTCCTGGCAGCGCGCGCGGCGAGCGGGATAAGTAAGCCTCATCACTAAAATTAGATTAGTGTAACAGACTCTATGACTGACACAGACAGCGCATCTCTGCTTCGGGTTGTCAAGTGCGCTTGTGATGTCATGTTCGTGCGACACATGACGCATTTTGCGAAATTTCTATGCGACATTTTATCAAAATATGAGACATCGTCGCACGGCGCGCGAGAAAATCGATCCCTGTGGAAGTAATCATGAATCCAGGAGCCATGAATTCACTTTTAGTGCTTCATGTATAACAGTTTCACAGAATACTGGTACAAGATTATTGATTGTAAACTGTATGATTCTGGACTGTGAAGAAGCTTTGATCAAAACGAAAAATGGATTTTTGTTTGTAGAGATGAGAAATACATCCAATCTTTTGTTGGCTTGGTATAATTTTGGCTGTAGATCTGATGTTGTCATGTGTGTCACTTTTACTTGCAATTGTTTTGTAATGAACAAATATTTTATGGAAAACCAAACTGGAATCTCAGGAGTTACAGAATCATATATGCCAGCATGAAACACAGTATGCGGAAAGGGAATCTCTGAAAGTCTTTTTCACACCACTTATTTAGCCCATTCCCTCTCGTTTCCCCCACTTTTTATATACATGTATTTGACACAGTATTCAAAGAGTATCTTTTTCTGCGTGTCTCTTGTTATGAAGTGATGCCATCTGGTTCCATTTGTCTGTATGTACATGATTCATGTTTATGCCTTATTTTTATTTTTTTGTGTGTGTATGCCTAACTGTGCCATATTTTAGGTTAAAACTTGGTTGTTGATTTTGCTCCCCCACTGTTTTAAATTGCTGTTTTTGTCCCAGTTTATTTGGACAGATTGTACCAATTTTACAGTTGTTTTCACAGAATTATTTATCCATTTGTTGACCCAGCTCTAAGCTGCGCAGAGGTAAACGGTGCTTTAATTGTTGTCTGATACATTTACATGTATAACCTGTTGTTCATGTGCGGTACGTATATTATGAAGCCAGAGTTTGCTGCGGGAGTGATGGTCATATAAGATCTTAAGACAGAAGGTAAAGTCTCTGCTTGCTCACAGATTTTACTATTGCACTGTTGTTCATTTGTTTTGATTTGGTGCTAATTTTGCCTTTTGTGGTTTAAACCCCATCATGTTTTTGTTGATTTTCGCAAGCTCAGTGATATGTTGCAATTCTTAGTTCCTTTTCAGTCAGATAAATGCTGTTTATACACACACGATGTACAGCTTTTAGTCAAGCTCAACCTTTTGTCACTGTTGTGAATAATAGTAGAGTATAAGAATATTATCTGTATGGAACCCAGAAATCTACAAAGTAGAAGGTACAGTGTACTCATTTGTATTTATCTGTGCACTGAATTCATTCACCTAGCATACCCTGTTGTACTAGCTGTTTAAATGGTTCAGTTATAACTTCCACCTTTTTCAGCCGCAAATTAGTCTTTGTGGCTTGCGCGGCTTTAAGCCCTAAAAACTCACTCACTCACTCACTCCATCTTTTTGTTACGTACATTTTAACCAGGGAGACTGTTGATATGTCAGATCATTCCAGATGTCAATTTTTCCATGTTGTATGTTCATCAAATGAAGAAATACGTCGACATTCACAAAATTACAGTTAAACTATTCACGAGGAACTGACCTTTTGCAACGTTTTTCTTCCTGAATATATATTTTCCCAGTAAATTTATAATATGATTACCTGGAACGTTGAACAATCCTCCCCATGTATGCATGAGTATTGTTTCTTCTACCTCTAGCTAACAACTGATTTTCTTGAATGCTCTCAGGTACATGGTAGACTGGCTAATTAAAACCATTACATGTTCAGCATTGCAAACAAATCATTCCAGGGACAGAAAACAGAGTTGAGTTTTTTTCTTTACAGAAAGCTGTACTTTGTATGTATTGTATACTGGTGTGAATTGCTTTATGTATGATGTAAGGCATTTAATAAATATTCACAAGAAAGTTGCTTCTGTGGATGTTTTCTTCTTTAAAGACCCATCTTCGGAGATCAGTACAGCATTAAAGGGAACGGTAGAAATGACAACCACATTACTGTTGAGGACAAGGGGCCGGAATCTTGTCTTTGAAAGATTAGGCTTCATGATTGCCCTGTTTGCTTTTTTTTTTTTTAAATCAGTGGGCAAATGTAGGGTGCACTGCAAAACATTCAGAGAATTACAAATGAAATAAGCTTCTCATACTTAATTTTTAGTTAGCACAAATTCATGTAACACAGCTGCAGAATACAGTACAGGATTCTTTATTTACCACAGATTGTAAAGACGTTTTTAAGGTACATGTAAATTTATCTAAAAATCGACATACAGCCATCAGATCTGTTAAAATTATTTGGTATTCAGAACCTGAAGTCAAATGAAAATACAAAAAAAAAAAAAAAATGCCGAGCATACTGGTACATGTATTTCACCGATATAAAGGGAAAATGAGTAAAATAGAACAAAAAGTCCACACCCCAAACTCTTTTTGTACTCTTTGTGGCGAACATTAAAAAAACTTGGAACACATGGCAAGTAAAAATTTGAGACTACATGTATTACATAATTTCTGAGTATTTTTCATCAGAAGAAAAAAAAAAAGAGTGTAAGATTACGATGTACCTCACAGCCGCTTTTTACTGTCGACTTGATATGGACTGGCTTGGAAAATATGACTTATGCATGCACTTTCAAGATATTTGGGATCGAAGAAATAATTTTGAAAAAAATACTGAACACATACTCAACTTACACTATCAGAAAGACAAAATAATAATGTAGCAGTGTAAAGTTGATTCTACAAGTTGATCCTTGGATGTATTCCAAAGAATCAAGGGTATGTATCAGAAATATGAAAAAGCATATACGTTTTTCTCGTTTTGCTAAAAACAAAAAAAAACAAAAAAAAACACCCAAAAAAGGGATTAAAAAGGGGGGGGGGGGGGGGTGGGAGTGGGTGGAGGGGGGATGGGGGGCATAAACACAAAGCATTAGACATACTCCATGGATGAAAAGATTAAAACTAAAATATAGTACATGTAGTCACATAGCAAAGGTGCTACAACTAGGTGTCAAAAATGTGGACTCTAAAGCAAGAAGGGGATTCCATGTACACTTGCAGATCTACATTCCGGGTATTAAAGCTGTTAGTCCTTTGAGAAGAAGCCATTTCAAGAGAAACACCAGAATCGGATACGGCGTACATACAACACATACACCACACACAAATACATTTTGATGATTTAACAAAAATACATTTACACAATTTTCTTAAATGCAGTTTAAATGAACGTATGTACTCATATCGACATCAAATTGCACATACTATTACAGAAATGCAAGTGTAATGTATTTCAATGATATTTATGTCTATGGATATGGTGTGGCATATAGAGAATTTTCACAATGATGTGCCCACGATTATAAAACATACACCACAAGTTCATTGATTTCAACTGGAAAACTGCGAGTTTAACAGGCAGTTTTTTGTTCAAATTCAACAAACAAGTGTGGTGTATTTTTCATGATCGGGGCATTGAATTTTGTAAATTACATGTATTTATACAACATCCAAACCTGGATTTCTTCGATTTGACACCGGCAATGCAAACAGGACACAGCTAATACAAGTATATAACACCCTTGTAGACATTAGATGTAGTTATTTTGGCAAACAGATCAATGATATACTGAAGTTCTGAGACCTCAAATCAATATTGACATTCATATGTACGTTTCAGATTTCTATCACAGACAGATGCAAATAGCAGAAAAGAGAGGGTGTGCTGCAGTAGCTTTAGCAGAACATTTCACAAAGGGACTTCATGTATAGAACAGCAAATGCACGAAGTTGCTGGCATTTGCCTATCACCGGCACCATCATCCACATTTCAACCACCAAAGTTTTTCAAAAGAGTGTGCACTGCTTTCCTCCAAAGCAGGGAATGAATAAGTTCTTCGTAAAAAATAGTTTTCTTAAATTTGTGCACATACGTTTACATGTACTACGAACAAAGTGTAAAAGCAGGAAAGGAAAATGTATAAAGCTCATTCATAAATTGTCAACACTGTACATGTACATCTTACACAAGCCATTAGAAGGAATATGAGATTCTCCTCTTTTGCAAAAGCATTCTCTGTCACTAAAACTGAAATAAACATTCACTGTAAATTTAATTCGTTTAGATAAAATAACACAGATGATATTATGTTCCTTCAAACACACGAGATTCATATTTTCACATAAGTACAGCAAAAAAACGTGAGCTTTCATGAAACGATATTGAGCTTCACAATATGATAAAATACTCAGCCTTCACACACGGATACTAGTGGTATCCTCAGGTAACAGCCACCAGTAATACCAACAACGCCGAACCTTCATCCTATTACTAAATAATTTATTCAGAGGTGACTAGTGGCTCCACTGCTAGCAGGTCTGGCTGGAGGGTGCAATACTGAATAGCTGTTATGGTGAGCCGTGGGTTTACCCCCAGCTCCAGCTGTGATGATAATAATAATAATTTATTTATATAGCGCTTAATCTACATGTAAGGTAGTTCGAAGCGCTTAGAGTACAGGTAAAGAGACAGATAGACGTGAAGGTTCAGGGCCAGGGCAACTGCATGTATGGTACTTAATAAGGAGATGGAGAAAGACGGAGGGAGGTTAGACGGAGCTTTGAGATGAAAACAGGTAGGTTTTTAGATTTGTTTTGGAGGTTTTGAGGGAGGTTGACTGGCGGAGCGAAAGAGACAGAGAATTCCAGGCTTTTGGACCAGCGTAGGAGAAGGCTCGAGAGCCAACAGAAGAAAGTTTAGTGCGTGGGATTCTGAGTATCAGGGTTGCAAATTGATACAGGTTGATACAGGATTGCAAATTGCTCCTGGTTCCCAGGCTGCTCATCGAGAATTTTCTCTGGGTCCTCCGGCTTTCCACCGCCAGGAAAAATTTGAAAACTGGTAGGTGGTTGGTGCTGCCCCACAGCAACACCCTTTCCACCAGGGGAAGCAACCTGAATTTCCCAGAAGGGATAATCAAGTGCTTAAGCAGGAAAAAGAACAAAAATAAGTTGCACGGCCTGCACCTTGGGGTGAACAACCTAAATTCTGTAAAAGGGACAAAGAAGTACTAAAACCAAACAAAACGAAAACAAACAAACAAAAAAACCGCTGCACAACTGAGCCACTACATCTCCGTCTTTCTAACCGATTCTGTGTTCCACTTCTGGCCGATGCTCGGTCTCCCAGTCAACATGAACGAACGCTCGTTCCACTTCCTTTAGACGTTCCAGTTTCTGCTGCAAACTCTCCCCAATCTCATGAGTTGATCCCAGGGTCATGTCCTTGGGCAGAACGATGTCCACCTCCACAAGGAAACGGCTGCCAAAGTGGAATGCACGCACCGTGTCTATTTTTGTAATGTGCGGGCTGTGGTTGAGACACACCCACGTTATCTTACTGAGGAAGTCCGGCTTGGCTGTGATGCCAGTCAGCATACGGATTTGCTCTGGAAAGGGGGAAAAAAAATTAAAAGTACATGCATCAACAGAGAAGAGAGAAAGAAAATAAATTAACACTGAATAGCCTTTGTTTGCATTTCATATGAAAAAAGTCCACTGATCTAAAATCCTTCTTGGAGGACTGTATTTCACACCTGGCATTGGAAGCCAATGGTCCGGAAAAAAAAGACGACACACACACAAAAAAATACAGATACATGAATTGACCTATTTCCAACTTCTAAGACTTCATGCCTGTCTAAGACCACTCTGGCACAATCAATATACTAGAACAGTAGAAGAGGAATGAGAAGAACTAGGAAAGCATACCTAGCCCTGTTTGCCACCAACACACCAGAATGTAGGCACCAATGATGATGGCTCCAGCTGGATCAATGTAGACGACATTATCTTCTCCAACTTTGTCAGCAAATTCTCTCGAACCTGTTTATACCGAACAAAAACAATTTCAATTTTACGGTCTTACGGTCAATAAGAAGAGGAATTTAACGAAGGAAGAAAAGGATTTAAAAAAAGAAAGAAATGAAAGTCTCCGAGTAGCCAACCACTAAAAGTCAAGACAGATGCGTCTCCTTCCACATCATGCAAACTGTGTGGATTACTGTGTCTTACGTAAAGGCTCTCAATGTTGTTTTTGTTGTTGTTATATATGCTGTGATTATCTTCAAACAGGCACAGGTACTTATAAACACCCCTGAAATCCGGGAGGACCAAAGTGTAGGGACCCCAGTAGCCATTTGGCCTGCCAGTCAGGTGAAAGCTGGGAGGCGGAATATTTTTCCGACAGTCGAAACAATTTTGTCACAGTGTGTGTATGTGTGCGCGTGTGTTTCAGGAAGCTAATGAAGGAAAAAGGCAAAAGTTGCCGTGTGCAGCGTGAGAAACAAAGCAGACAACATGGGAACCGTTCATTCGGGCCAATCATTGGGGGCTCCTCTCCGAGTACTCTGGCTTTCTCCCTGTCTGCTTTGGATATTTTGAGCACACAAAAATTCAAATATAAATTTATGCATTATAAATTCCGAAATAAATAGCTGAGCTCACCCTTCAACCAAGTGACAGTGATATGTTGATGTCCTATGTGTGAGAGAATGTGTGCGATTCACACGAGCAAGTGTTGGGTTCAGTTCACGAATCTGTGAGTTGAGAAATTGGGTAAAGTGCCTGTATAAAACCCATTATTATTATTATTATGTATACCTAGATATCCACAGATGAGGGCTACAGTATTGGAGAGCATGTCATTGCGATGATCCTGCGTCAGCACACCGACAGATCCAGAGAGAAGTTTGTACTTCCGTCCCACAAGGTAGCACAGCAGAAACAGCCCTAGTTTAGCAACTGGAAAAGAGAACAGAGAAAATCACTTTCAGTCTCTATCATAGTAGAAAGCACAGGGTGTGTGTTCATATGTGTGTCTGCGCATGTGTGCATGAGCATATGTATGTGTCAGCGTGTGCGCGCATGAGCATATGTGTGTGTGGTGATGGTGATACCCAATCATAAGCACCAAAACTTTTGTGTGTTCATAAGCTGTGGTTACCAGTATGCAAAATTAGTTTATAAACATATGGCTCAGCCATGTCCATATCAAAACAACAGCAAATAATGGCCAAATTTTCGAACAGCAAAAAATAAAAAAATTAATAGGATAGGTAGGCTGGATGGTGCTGCATCGTTGCGACACGCTTCCCCTGGGGGAAGCAGCCTGAATTTTTCAAGAGAAACAATACATCAAAAAAATAAAAAAATAAAAAAGAAAGTCAAAAGCCAAAGACAAAGGGGTCTGTAACTTGCTTCCCTTAATCCCACTAATGTGATAAATAAAGTATCTACCACTGTGAGACACATACACACCCACTGTGCTTGCAGTGATGACAATAGTTGGAACCTCAAAAGTTGGTATAGTGCTCTTGTCCGAGGTGTATCCAATAATCTTCTGGACTGACTCTATGATCACTTGGAAAGATGCCAGGGACATGATGACGGAGAGGACTACGATAGCCAGCGGCTCCATTCGTCTCTTTCCTGAGGTCAGACAGAGAGGACAAATCATTCACAGATGATAGCTACTGAAGGGGCTATCCATGAAGATTATATGGTGAAAACAACACTGACGCTATTCAATCAGAGACTTCTGATCAGAATTCTAAAAGGTTTTGACTATAACACACAAGACAAAGTCATTGCAACTGACTGGTCCCTGTAGTGTAGTGGGTAGTACTCTGAACTGTAGACCGGGAGACCCAGGTTCGACACCTACCCAAAGCAAGAGGGATTCTTTCTACCTAGGTCAGCTCCTACCCAGAGCGGGCCTGCTGTGGGCCCAGTGGGAAGGCTGTTGCCACACAGCTGAGACTCATCAACTTCACGGGGTGCGACTTGTCTGTTGCCTTTTTTTTTTTTTAAAAACCTTTTGGTATTCTGACCTTTACCTGACACTCTGCCCATCACGTTTGTTCTGAAAACTGAAAATAACTGATAACTAAGCCTTTCCTGAGTTAGCAGTTCATTATTGCAAAACTTACCACTGAAACGCTTGTCTGATTCAAAGAAATGATGTTTCACAGTGCTTACAGCATGGACAGAAACTAGCTGCACAAAATATATGTTATCAAATACCATAAACAGGAGATCATCACTGCCTACTCATCTGCAATATATTAATTTCCATTAATTTGCTGACTTGATTTTCTCGTGCATGTTTTGTGTCACCAACCTGAAGGATAGATGTAAGGGTTGGTTTGCTTCACTGCGCGTGACGTGTACCAAATGACGATGCCAGACAAAAGGTCCACAGCAGAGTCCACGAGACTGGACACGACTGAAATGGACCCAGACAATGCCACAGCCACTGCCTTTGCTACGAGAAGCACCTGCATCCGAAGAAATATATAAATACATTACAATCATAAGTCTCCCTTTACTTTTTTTTTTAAATTATTTTTTTATATATTATTATTCTTTTAAAAAAATTATTCCTTGTTTTTTGGTTTTTTTTTACACTTACACAGTACAATACACTACGAAACAGAACAGTGCAACACAGTATATTACATCATGCCACCATATGACACATACTCTCTCTTTACTAATTAGCATTATCCTGGTGATGGCAAGCAAAATGTTTGTGTACTGATCGCCATGATACCAGTTTTCCCATTTACATATTAGCACAAAACAACCCAGATTGTGATGATCAGTAGGAAAGCGCTTCACAAGCCAGAACCAGGACTTTGGTGATCAGCAGAGAATGAGTGTCAAACAGTCCAAAATGTGATTCGATACTAAGTGGACATTGAGTGGACTGTTTCTTCAGAAACAGTTCAAACAAGGAATCCTTCAAGTCCCGACTGAAAACCATCTCTTCACCCTCTCATAGCTGTGCCACGTTCTGCTGGTGTGAGTGCGTATGTGCGCAGGGAACAGGGGTGTGTGTGTGTGTGTGTGTGTGTGTGTGTGTGTGTGTGTGTGTGTGTGTGTGTGTGTATGGATATGAGTTATTAGTTTTTATCTGTTTTGTCAGTTTTACTTGTCTTCTGTTTGTTTTATCTGTTTTCTTATGTCTTATACGAAAAAATATGTATTTTATGTAAAGCGCCTAGAGCTTAGATAAGGTTAGACGCTATAAATATTGTATTATTATTATTATTTCTTCCGTCGAGTGTATGTGGATAATAGAAAAGGGTACTTTACCTGTCTGTCTACACTGGCAATTCAAAGGGCTACGTGCTTGAAATTTTGCACAGCATTGCAATTATATGGAACTAACACTGCCCAGTAGTTAACCAATAACTGCTGTAAAGTTTCCAAGATGTTTGGCCATACAACCTTTACTGATGTAAGTATAGTAAACATTAGTTATCATCATTCTGATTGATCATCGTCCATGCAAACTGATCATAATTTAATACATAATACACTGCAGTACAATTAATCATCATCCTCACTGGAAACTCTTCCACTGAAACATGTGAACAGCGATTTATTTTTCAGTAAAATACATGGACGATGCAAGAGCACGCACACATGGTGAGATGATGTCATCATTCCACCTGGATGTCTGAATGAGATAGTTTGCTTGAGTGGAAGAGCTTTCAAAAATTAAAAAAAGATCAAGAGAAACTCACAAAATTGACAGCAAATGTTATTTGTGAAAGCACGAGAGCCATTTTCATCATCTTTTTTTCTTCGGCATCTTCATCTTCTTCAGCCAAGTCCTTGTTTTCTAAGGACTCATATTCTTGGATCAAATCATCTTGCGCTTTGTAGTATTTTCTGCAAAACAATGGAAATCATTTTCAGAAAGTTGAAACAAAACTTAAATGATTCCACCTGGTTCTGCAGATCCACAGGTGGACAATTTATAACCGTACTAGGTCAAATCCTCTGGTTATATATATGTAAAAATGTCCCACTATGAAAATAAACAAGTGTGGTGCCAATTAGTTGACTGATTATTAAACCGGATCACTTCTCTCTCACAAGCATACCTGGTTCGACGCGAGAGGCCCTTGACATCCGAATGAACCAAGCTAGCTCTTCGACTGGTGAATTCTGATAGGGGCAGCTTCCATGAAGATTCTGGGCATGCAAAAGAACTACTAAACTGAAGAATGAAAATATACTGTACTATTACTATTACATGTACATAACTATCTGACTGGATCACATCTGACATACAGATCTTACTTTTAAGCCTTGTGGTTTGATTGTTGTAACTGTACTGTTAGAGATTTGAAGGCAAATTAGAGAATCACCGACTCTTTACTTTTAAACTTCATGAGACCGGGTCATACCCAGCCCCTATTTACTGATATTTTTGTTTGCAATGTCTGTACTGCTGTATCGCCCTTTTTGTTCTTCTTGGTCCCGCTGCCTCTCTAGCCAGCCACGTGTTTCTACCCTTCCCCGGCCACCCCTGCACAACAGCCCTTGTTCCCTGGCCAGTCCTGTGTATTGCTTACTCGCTGAACACGCGCAGCGTTTCGTATCCGCGGTGGCGTCCTTGTCAATTAGTTGTGTGTGTTTGTGTCTATTCTGTGTCAATTATCCCCGTAGTCCCTTTCACTCAGAACGATGCTGTAAACGGTAGTAGTTTTATGAGAGTTTGTGCATTTTAATCATGTTTTGTTGTTAGCGATTGCCTAAAGTTTAACGGGTGTAATTTAGCATTTTTTCCCCTTTTCAAATGTGTTGTCCTGCTTTTTCTGCTCTTTGAGCAGCTGTACAATATTTTCTGTGTATCATTACGATTGCAATTCCATATCATTTTATAGTATTTTTCATGTTCTTTTTAATGTCATTTGTCCGAAGTTTGTAGCTATTGCTTTACACCTGCTGTGGCTAGTGTTCTGTGTATGAGGAAACACAGATTTCCCCGCTCAGTGCGAATTTGGCTCCTCTTGCGATGCCACCTTATGATGCTTTCCAGATGGCTCACACCCCGGGTATTTAAGAGCCGCGAGCCACGCTTCGCTACACACTCTCAGTCTCAGCCCTGCCGCACAAGCACTGGACCCTGCATTTGCTTTGTACCCTAGCTGCCTTGTTACTGTTTTCCTACCAATAAACTCATGTCTTAGCGACCTCTGTGTTTGCCTCCCCAGTGCCTGCATGAACCGGACCCCTGGCACCTGGTTACATTTATTATCAAATAGTTAACCTAATAAACAAAATTAATTTGATGACTTGGTACTCTTATGGAAACAACTCCAACGGACTATGCCCACCCTGCAGATTAACCTAATGTTTCGACTGTTAACTCTGTTCTGGTATGGAAAAGGAAAAAGAAAACAGTGCATGCAGCTTACACTGCCAAAAGCAACACCACCTTAACGTGTTAAAACTCTCAACAGAGTACAGCAGAGTTCATCCTTTAGCACTGATAATTACCATCATCCTGAAAGTCTCTTGGTGCCACCTCCACAAGACAGACGGAATGGTTTGAATGAGATTTCCCTTGGATGGGGCTTGGCACCTCGAGTCCAGTAGAAAATGACTCCTCATCAATGAGTGGGATATGCTGTTGCTGGTTTTCATGTTTCCCTGTGTCCCCAAGGAGGTGGGCAACACACTCCGAGTCCCCTCCTCCAACTACATCGTCGGAGGCATCCATTCTATCTTTGCCTTTTTCAATAACGGAACTCACTCGAAGAGCAAATCTTTTGGCTGGCTGAAATGATACTCTCTACATCGACAGTCTTTTCTTTCGGCTTTGGGTCGTCATGTGACGGCAGAATCCGAGTGAACGGAAGGACCGTCTCATCTTAGGCCTACTGCGGCCTCTCAGTTTAACTTTCACTACCAAACGGCAAAATGAACATTTTTTTTACAATGCAGCATCGGAGAGGTTATTCAACAAAATATGTCACTAGCAAATTGAATTTGGTACACATCCGTAAGCCTCAAAAAGCCGAAAATAATTTAAGAATGCTAGGAAATTAAGAAAAACGTAAAAGACAGACGTTGAAATTGCACCGAAACCCCATAGCAGACGCAACGCCTTTCTTAACCAAATGGTAACTAAACCATTTGAGGATCAAATGAATAAGCGAATATCGATACGAGAACTGATTATATTTCCACAAAACTGGCAGATTAGAATAGATAAAGGATAACGGAGTTGCCTCCAAGGTTTCTGGCGCTTATCAAATAGGTGGATCAAAGAGCGCAATCCAGTTTGGGTTGACTTAGAAAAAGTCGTCTGCTCCTGGGTTTCCGGTAGCTGCGCAGAAAACGATTGCACAAAACTTCCGACACCGACTGTTGCGATTCAGGTGTAACAACAGACATCGATTCTCCAGGTAAACAGCTTTTCGGGCGCAGCTCCACTTTTGTTTTGTTCAACAGCTGTGTGTAAAATATTCTTGAGTCGCGTTCGATCGTGTTTTCTTTCTTTCGTAACTATGTTTTAGAGTGATTCACCCAACAAGAACTGAACGATTTATGGGCCTTACGGCGTTGTTGGCGACTTTGCCAAAGATAGGCACTGAGCCGTGTAGCCTAAATTGCCTTTAAGACCACTGTAACTTGCATTTCAGGTTATCAGCGGACGGCGTCAGCGGCATCTGCAGGGGAGACGGAGGAGTGTATGAATGGACGAGATGGGTCGCCAGTTATTTTGGTCATGCTTGGATTACCGCTGAACTACGAATTTTCGTGACAAGTGACACCTTGGCCGTGTATAGTCGACTGTCGAGTTAGTCACGGAAAAACTCTGCTCCTGTTTTGTGTTTGCATACATGTGACTGGTGTCCTTTTCATTCCTGGAACAGAGTGCTAGCTAGAAAAGTACACGTTTTATTTGCTGCATGGTCAGACAGAGAGGCAGAGTACTTTCTAAAATGTTATTAATTGAAATTCCTGCATGTGTGTGCCCTTGCCATTTAATGTTGACAGAACTTTGACAAACACTTGATTATAGGTTCATGAATAATCAGCTTCAAGTGACACCCAGGACTGAAGCCTGACAATACTGTTTGCATGAATTTTCTTTTCCTGTGGACGCTGATGGATAAACTTTCTTGATGATATCTCAGAGGTACGCACCATCTAGTAGCACTAGATATCCGGCTTCTGTGCATTTGTCATCCAGGGGAATCAACCAGGGAAGAGAACAACTGGTTGTGACAAATTCTGCAATGACGAGGAATCAAAGGTTTGAACCCCGAGGGGGTCATGACACCTCCTCGTTCCGAAAACAGGAAGAGAGAGCGGTCCGGGAGGCCTACAGGCGGGAGAAGAAGATTGAGTCATATCTGGCAGATGATGAAAACTTCCCCAGTTTTGCCATACAGTTAAGGAAGTTGGGCTTGCAGCTACGAGACATTCCAGCAGATGGGTGAGTTATGGTTAATATATATATTTCCATGTTAGCAGCACGAGCATTGAAAAAAAAATCTTAGTTTGCTTCTCCATAAAAATTGTGTGTGTGTGTGTGTGTGTGTGTGTGTGTGAGCGAGAGAGAGGGGGGGGGGGGGGGAGGAGAGAGAGAAACGATATCAAACAGTTAAAACTTTATTTTCCAAAGATGAAAAGAGGTAGGCATTCCGGACATTCAGATACACCTTTGTTCCATCTTGTTTTTGCCACTTACTATGGAGAGAGGGACAGAGAGAGAGAGAGAGAGACTCAGAGAGAGAGAGAACAAATACAGGAATGAACATTCATCATTCTGTGAAATAAGATGCTTGAAAGAGAGACCGCATGACTGCATTGAATTGTTCACACAGAAGGTGACAAGACAACTATGGTTAATGCTGTGCAGCACATTGAAATAAACTCCACTGGGAGTATACTAGGTATCACTTCCACTTGATGAGTAATTTATTTGTCTAGCACTGGCTGAGTAGCAGCCTTCTGAAGCCTTGATTACAGGAGGAGTGCAGTCTTGACATCAGGTGTTTTGTCCTGTGTAAATCTCATCCCATGTCGGGTAAATACTCCCCTGACCTCAGCCCGAGAGCAAGGGACAAACATCTCTGGCTGTCATTGCTGGTGGGTTTTGTCCCGTGCGGTGAAAGAAATCAATGGTGGTATCCTGTGAAATTGTTTGCTTTGTTGCTGCAAAGATAACAGTTTTTCATGGGGAAAGCTGCAGAATCAAACGTTTCTCTTCTCCTTTTTTTTTCTTTTTTTTTTTCGGGATGCCTGTGAAGTGAGCTTTCAAGGGTGAATGGCAGTTCTTGCAAAAGTGTGTTTGAAATGGCTGTGTTCTTTAACTTGTATTCATTATGTCTGGCTCATCATTTCCTTGGTATGCTCTATTAGATTTCCTGCTGTGTTTTGTTTTCTTTTTCTTTTTTTAACTCATTTCGTTCGATTTTCTTTTGTTTCTGTAGTTTTGGTCATGTTGTAATTCTTAGTTATGTGGGTTTTTTGTTTTTTTGTTTTTTTTTAGCAAGAACAAGTTGTAAGATAAGCACTTGTGCTTAACACTTATATCCTGGAAAGTTCATTCATTCGTTCATACAGTCCAACTGAGTCATCCAAGGTTGAAAGAACTTTCTGCAATTTGTTGATGGGGTGTGGGGATGTTTAGGGGTTTAACATCCTTTTTCACCACCATAACGTGGTGATACCAACCACAGGGCAACAAGAAAAACGCCAGTACGAGGAGTTTGTGGCTTCTAGCCAGGATTCAAACTCACAACCCAAGCATTCAAAGTCCAGTGCTATACTGCTTCCCAATATACTGATAGATAAACAGACAGATTGATAGACAGAAAGAGTGTTAGATAAGTGTACAATCATATAAAGATAGATTATATAGATATATTCATCTTATTACACCATTATACCCTTATACTATTTTACAAAAACACATTGAAAGTGACTGTCTCATGCACAGGCCGTTCAGCCAAAACTAACTTGATTTCTCTGTAGGAAACTCATGACCTGTGTGAAAAGGTTAAAATACATCAATGCTTTTAAACTGCAATTCTTGTGAAGTATTTATGAGTTTGATATTCACGAGTTTGTGACTCATACCTGTTCACATACAGAAGCCAAGTACTGGGTACGAAAGGGGGCTGGTATGCAAGAGGTTAATTTCCATGGCTATTTCACAAACACAGATGGCCGTTTGGAAGTTGAGACTCGGCTCCTTGATCTACGCTTATTACACAGGCATCTTTTTTCATTCACCTTTTACCATATTTCCATAATTTCAATGGCTAGCTTCTACTCCTTACAACAGTGGGCTCAGATGGGATGGATAGTGTAGAAAACACCTACTCCAGCGCGTGAACATAAGCAAAGAGGGATTTTCAAACGTTGAAAAGGACCCTCCTGCTGTGAGTTTCTGCAAAACAGGTTTTGGTCGGTGGGGTACCTGGTCAGGGAACACAAATAGGTAACCTGTCTGAAAGAGGAAGGGGTGGCAGTGGAGAAGTTTGTGTGTGTGTGTGTGTGTGTGTGTGTGTGTGTGTGTGTGTGTGTGTGTGTGTGTTTTATTTTATTGGGGGGGGGGGGGGAGAAGTTTAGGTTATACATGTATATAAAAAGGCAAAAAAAAAAAAAAAAAAAACACCAAAAAAACAAACAACAACAACAAAAAGGAAAGATAAAACAGAAATACAAAACAACCAAAGAAAGAAAAAAGAAGAAAAAGAAAAAGTTCTCTAGATGCCTTTGTCTGATGTGTGAGGGTGATACCCTCAAAGCTTTGATCCAACACAACACCCCCCTGAACTTTATCTAAATCCCTCACGACAGGCATCACTGTATTTAAAGCAAGGTACAGTTCTGAGTGGATGGATTTGGCAGCTACTTTAATATTAAATGTTGGTGAAGGAATGCTGGGCTCTGTTAAATTACCTGTCAAATGTAGGTCGCTAGCAGCTTGGTTTGATCTAATCACGGCCTCATGAATGTTAATTGCTTTTACACACTGGTTGAAGTATGCACACTTTCCTTGCAGACTTGTAGTATTGTGTTGTCTTCAGAATGCCAGCCTGTTGCTTTTGTGGTTTTGAAGCCTAAAAGCTGAGAAACCTTAACTAAGGGGTGGTTAAAACAGAAATAAAAGGATAACAGTGATTATCAATGCTCCTGTTCTGTTATTTTGTACATACATGTATATATTTTTCGTAGTAAGTGCAGTTTGGGCTAGCTGCTCTCGGAAAATCAACTATAGATCGATACATGTATATATATTTTTGTCTTTCCTCAGCTTTAAGAGCAAGGCAATATGGAGCGTTACCCCTACATACCATAAAAGATGCAAGTTTTCATTTGACCTTTATTACTCTCAGCCATATTGTTTCCATTCAGAAAGAAACAAACAACAACAGCAACAATCAAATCTGAGAATCCCACGATAGTTCAACCCATCAACCGATTTTCACCCAACACACAAGGAGTGACCTTTTTTTTTTTTTCCTTATTCTTTTTTTATGTGGGAAAGTCCTGCCCCACTACGTCCATTATTATCCACTACAGCGTTTTCTTTGACCGGTTTCTGCATGGTCTGTTGACGACACCCCTGGCCGCATGGGGTTACGGTTCAGCTGACAGGTGAATAAGGGCATTCGGGTACAAGTCACGAAAGGGGGCATTTTGGTCAGAAAGGTTTCAGAGCAGGGGTGCATGACAAAGGGTTGAGGGTAATTATCGGGCCAACTGGGAATGTGACACTGGTTTGTGGAGATGGGATGCTGGTATTGCACTAGGAAGGCAGTGTTGACTTACAGTTTAACCCTTTGACAGTGACTGGCGAGGCCTGTATACCTGTTTGTAAATGGTAGCATTACAATATTGATACTGGAGAGAGTGTTAAGTGTTTGGGACTCCTATCCCCACCTCCCCCTGCCCCCCCCCCCCCCTCCAAAAAAAAGTAGGAAAAAAAAAAGAAGAGGAGTAAATTAAAACCAAAAAATAAATTTATACACACTAAATAAATCGAAAAAATCCAAGAAATATTAATAATAATATAAAAAAAATTCGGCCCCGTAGGAGTCAGGTAACAAGACGTGATACAGGTGAGACAGTCGATGTAAACATTCAGTTCAGATGTCTTTGTTCTTAACTTAAGTTTTTTATTCTTTAATGTGGTACATGCAGTTGCAAGCCAGGCTCAGCCACAAGCAGAGGGACGTATTGTTTTGGTGCTGGCTTGATTTTTAACTACACAGGGCACCAGAGCACTCAAATGAACACTCAGGGCACCTGTCGGTCACGCTAAAGACACCTGGTTTTACTGACTTGCTTTATAGAGCTGTCTAGACAACCTGTAAACCAGTTCTACGTGTAACCACTTTCATTAAAGTCTTTTATACAGCATGCTTGAACACTCCATTTCTTCTTGATGCTGACACTGAGTGGGTACCGGACGTCTGGTGACAGCTTTTATGGCTGCCAACTTTACAATTACATGCTGAACAGCAAAACAAATTTTCATTGTTTCCGCAGGGAACAATTACAGAATTATGTTACCTTGTTGTTTCCTGAGAATGTGACAGATTGTTGATACCCCACTACAGCCTGGCTGCTCGTGTTATTAAATCTCACATCACAGAATGGGTTTTGGAACCCGAGCCTGTTCCAAGAGTATTAGGCTTCAACTTTGCAATTTTACACTTACAACAGTCAGTCTTATGAATGCACTATACAGTCATCTGTTGCACTGACAATTTGAACAGGGTGCGTGGGTGGGTGGTTGGGAGTTTAACATCCATTTCCAGCACATAAGGGTGATATCAACGGCGGGGCAACGAGAAAAGGGCCAGTACATTTGGCCCCAGCTGGGATTCGAACTCAGGACAATTTGAACAGCCCAAATGTCTTCCACACAGCAAGTGACCACAACCCTTTAGCAGATGCCTCACTTTTCACAGCTTTGCACATGTGTAGCTGTTGTTTGTGTGCAGTATATTAATTTCTATGCTAGTTTTTCTGTGTTCAAAACAGAACAAGCCTCTGCATGTTTTGTGGTACAGGTCAGGTGATGTCCTTGTAAGGATGTGATCAGCGCTGTTTGCAATACAAGCCACCGTCGAAACCTTTATAGTGTGGCTAAAGTGTGAAGTAGGCTTGTTGTCGGGAAAGTGAGCTTCTGTACTGTGTTCTCTTCAAGCTCACCTCAGATACTGTTCATTAAAGTCTGGCTGTGATACCTGTGAGATTGGCAAACAGTCTCGCTTGTGACTCCTTCGGTCGGCACCGTTCCTGTATTGTGTGCCCTTGTGTACTTAGGAATACCCTGTTGGGTAACACCCTCAAGGAGTGGCTGAATTCACTACTCCAGGGTATGCATACGAGGGCTGTTCAAATATTATTGGGAATGCTGCCATTACTCACGTGTCTTGCATCGGATCGACTCCAAACTTCTACATCCCCTCGAAGTATTCACCCTTGGCCCGAATGCCCGTTTCCAGTCTTGTTCGCCACATATGAAGCGCCCTCTGGTACTCTTCCCTCGGGATACCCTCGAGCTCTGATTTCACGGCTTTTGAGATGTCTTGGATTTGATCAAACTTGCGTCCAGCGAGTCGCTCTTTCAAGATAGGAAAGAGCCAGAAGTCACATGGTGCCAAGTCCGGAGTGTAGGGGGGATGGGCCAAGACTTTGATCTCTCTTTCCTCTAGGAAGGTCGTGGTGATCTTGGCTTTGTGGGGGGCTGCGTTATCATGCAGCATTAAGGTCCTTGAGGTTCCAACGGTTGGGCGCTGCTTGCAGATCGCATCCACCACTTTCCGGAGCACCACTTTGGTATAGTATGTGGCAGTGATGGCAGCCTTCGCCGGAAGAATATCAAGAGCCACGACCCCTTGGGTGCTGAAAAAAATAGAGAAAAGACGCTTCCGGCTCTGAAATCCTGGCCTCAGGACAACTGGTCGGTCTCCATCTGAGCCTACCCACGCCCGGTTGCAGCGTTTGTTGGGGATGCCGTAAAACGTGAGCCAAGATTCATTACCGGTCACTATGTCACACAGGCGTTTTGGTCCATTTGGCTCAAAATCTTGAAGCAGTTGGCGTGAGCAATCAACCCGCCGTTTCTTTTGTTCGTCAGTTAAGAGATGGGGTACCCATCTTGCAGCCAAGTTTCTCATTTGAAGATCTTCATGCAGAATGCTGTGTATGGTGCCGATAGAGAGGTCACATGCTTCACTCAACTCGCGTATGGTCGAATGTGGGTCTTCGTCAATCAGGCTTTTCACAAGGGTAATGTTTCTTTCGTTCCGAGCTGAGAGTGGACGGCCAGGACTGGTACCTGAGCTTGAAGGCCCTTGGTCAGTTAGAAAAGCTTCGACCCATCTGTAAAATGTGCTCTTACCGACACACTTGGCTCCAAAAACAGCTTGCAAATCTTGAAGGATTTTCTTGCCATTGTCTCCGAGTTTTAGCCTCATGAATGTGTAGAAGCGAAAATGCTCGTTCTCGGCATCCATGGTTTTCTGGCTCAGCAGTTTAGATGACGATTTTAATGAGGTCATACTCTAAAATGCGTCATGGTGTCATCCTTCTTTTCTGCATGTTTATAGGGCTTGAGCCAGATTTTCTTTTGGTATAAAATTATTTTCTGTGCGATGTTTACTTATAAAATGGCAGGCCCATTCCCATTTATATTTGAACAGCCCTCGTACATGTGCTCTGTTTGGGTTTAGGACTAGGAGTTGGACAGTGCTCCTTCAAGGTCACAGTTGGGTGAGACACAGAGACGGGCTTTTTTTTTTTTTTTTTTTGACCGCCAAGTCCCACTGACTTACGCTTGGTGACCTGGCTTGCAGGAGAGCGACCCCTCAAACTGGCATTGTGGTTAGTCCGGTTGGCCGCATAGACGGTGATCATGTGTGCATGGTAGTGAAAACGGGTGCGATGGGTTACAACGTGGTTGGTGGTCCACGCCGGAGAAACTCACACTGCTATATATTGCCGCCGGTACACATCTCCCCGACCCTAGTACATATCAGAAATTAATTCGTCACTCAGTAAATTTATGTCCTTCGATTCAGCAGTGTGTGTGTGTGTGTGTGTGTGTGTGTGTGTGTGTGTGTGTGTGTGTGTGTGTGTGTGTGTGTGTTGAGACAGAGAGAGAGAGAGAGAGAGAGAGAGAGAGGTGCAGACACCTGTGGTCTGTTATATCCGGCCATACAAAAGATAATACGGTCAGGGTGTTTCTTTTTCAGTTGTTGTTCATCAGTCAGAAATTTAGGTTTACCCATCAGTGTCAAAATTAGATATATGAAAGTGGGACACCAATTGTACTGGGGATAAAATTAATGTGGACCTGCGTAGTGGGTGAAGGAGGCACTGAGACTGAGTGAAGGAAAAAGTTTACAGGATAATGGACCTTTTAAGGACTTCAGTACGTGTTTACAAGTCATGTCCATTTTTTATTTTTTATTTTAATGAAGCAGGGTCTGCACTAGAAGTAGGGGGCCGTGGATTCGAGAAGATGTCGGGTGTGCCCTGTTTGGAATGTCAGGGTGTTGGGTGGGTAGAAAGAGGATAAGTGGGGGTGGCGGGGAGGGGAGAGGGTCGTTTTGAAGCCGCAGCAGGCTTTTGTTATCTTGTCAATGGTAACTGAGGTATGGCAGAGTGGGGCGGGCGGGGTCCCCGGACGGAACACAAGCCCACTAGAATGTGATACGGTGTCTGACCCGATGTCGTGAAATCCTTCCTGTTGAACAGTTAGGGACTCAACGTTCTTTGCTTTACTTACTGTGTGTTCAAGCAGCACCCATGCTTAAAAATTGTATATACACATATATAATATATTATTGAAATATATATGGGGCAGGAATGGATGCACTATATGTAACACGCGGGATATGCTCCTAGGCGTGAAATGCCTCGGGTCTAAGAAGCTTGAGGTTAGATTTAGTGCCCCGGATCCAAGCAGCTTTGTCGCTAGAAGTGTCTCCGAGGCAAAGCAGCCGGGGAGTACATCTTGTGTATTACGCTGATATACACTTGATCTGGTGCTAAAAACTAGGCAGCATGCATCCTTTGACATTTCAGTTCAAGATAGGTCGGACTGTAGGAGATTTTTTCTGCATGATGATGTCATCAGTGATTTGCATGTTCACATTTCTGGAAAATTGAAAGTGGCTGTTTTTGGAGGTGCACCTGCTTACTCCTGTTCCTTTTCAGTATTTGCATGAGCTCCATGTTTATGTACATTTCTACTGTTGTTTGGAAAATGGGCCATGGATTCGATAGGCACTTTTTATCCCTTTTTCAAGGTGACATCAGATTTTGTCTGTGCATGTTGACTGTCTGAACACCTGAGCTTAATCCATCTGGCTTGCATTTTTCATGTTGTGCAAACAGGGACATCCATACACAGCCTAGAGTTCAGCCCGAAGAATCACATATTCTTCCAGGTGCACAGCGTGTTCGGGATAGCACGCAATCTCCTCAGGTTTGAGGAGATTGTTCAGGCTGAAGCGTAAACTGTAACGCGTACCAGTAGTCCTATATCGTAGTGCACAGTTGATAGACAAGTGTCCTTCCCGCTTTCCCTATTTGTTTGCCTGAGTCGTTCAGTATATAGTGCCCACAAGAAGATTGATATTGTCATACACACAGGGCCGTATGAAGTATGCATAATAGATATGGGTTTCAGTTGATATAGGCGTAGGCGGATATAGGTGTGTCTGTAGGGTGGAGGCCATGCAGGGCTCAATAGGTAGACTAAATATTTGTGTTGCGTGGTGGAACCTGTTGGGTATAAATGTAGATGAACATGGTGACGTACGATATTTTCTTAGTCAATAGCAAGTCTTGGTGTGTGTGTGTGTGTGTGTGTGTGTGTGTGTGTGTGTGTGTGTGTGTGTGTGTGTGTGTGTAGAGGTTCTTTGTTTATTAATTTTGCACACTTATACTCATATGTTATGCAAAAAAGGGAGGAATAAAGAGTAGAGATGGAAAGAATGAAAAACGTGTACAGTACTTGTCTTCCCCTACCCTTCTTATATTCTTCAGTTAGTCTCATGTTGCTTTCCTAAAATCATAATAATTATGATAATAGTATTAGTATTAATGATATTTATCCATTTGCTTGCCTCAGAGTGCCGCAAACTTAATGGAGCATGCACGCTTTTAAATGTTAATCACACACATCCACTGACCACATATGGTACACATCACAGACACGTGGTGCGAAGAGTCAGCTATGTCAGTTTCGGAATTTTTTTTGTTTTTGTTTTTGTTTTCGCTCAGAGCAGGAGCTGAACATGGGCTAATATGTCAGTTTTGTTTTGAACTTGTCTGTTCTCTCTGTTTCCAGCAATTGCCTATTCCGTGCGTTGGGTGACCAGTTTGAGGGACACAGCCGCAACCACTACCGCCATCGGCAGGAGGTTGTCAAGTACATGCTGGACCACCGCAAGGACTTTGAGCCCTTTGTTGAGGATGATGTACCCTTTGATGAACACGGTACTTTATTTCACAATATGTATTTTTGTTCTGGTGCTTTCATTCAACCCCTGCCACAGCTTATCTGCCGCTATGTCTTTCCAGTGCAGCTTAGAAAAGTTTCTCACCGTCCTGTGTGTGAAGCTTCTTTGGTAAAACTTCTCTCCAGTATCAGATGCCCAGAGTCTGAAATGCACGTTCATCAGTCTCCCTCACAGTTTGTTTTAAAGCGAACTCAAGACTTACATATGTTAGTGAGCCTTCCCTTCTGCTTATTAGCTCAGTTGTAAGAGAAGAAAGAGAAAGATGAAGAACAAACTCAGCTGGCCGAGCTCTGTAGTAAGTTCTCTGAGCCAGTTGTTTCTTTCCAGTGTGATGTGCAAGCTCATGGGAAATGAACAGCAGAACATTAGGCAGCTATTTGCTAGTGTATGTGTCTTTAATGTGGGATCCCTGCTTGGTAATGGCGCTTCACGGTAGAACGATAAAGTGTCTCATTGTCCCTCTCATCGCTCCTTGGTAGTGATCAGATTTTCTCTGGTGGTGTATGTAATGGTGTGTGAATTTGGCCACACACTGCGACTGTTGGTGACACAAACAAATTTATGCACATATTTTGGGTTTACCAGCGTGCCAAACTGCCATTAAGACTTAGATTACAGCACCAGCTGGCACCCTGGTGTGGATGGGGATTCACATATTATAGCAATATAATATGAACAGCAGGTGTTGGCATGAAGACTGTACACATTCTCTGTTTCAGATGAAGAAGTAAACTGCCAGAATTTTCTGTTGTATCTAGTGGATTTGTGGCTTCTTGACTGCTACTGTTGATAACTTTAGTCCATAACTCTGTGCAAATGGGGCTGTTCTTGTGATTTTGCAAGCCCAGACATATAAAACAGTGTTTGGGACTACCCTCACGCCCCATGTTCATAAATGGAACAAGCAAGAGTCTGCATGCTTTTGGCAAATTATTTTGCTGACCCTGACCTTGATCAGTCCCTCCAGTTTTCCTTATTGTCGGAAATATGTACTTTTTAACAGCAGAAAGGGTCAATCCTGACAAAGAAAAGTTGCATTTTTACACTGTCATTATATGCAGCTCCCAGTCCATGTGCCTCCCCATCAGCTGATTTTCTTTTTTCACCCTTCTGGAATGTCTGCTAGATACACATCATTACAGGTTCTGGTACACAGATTGCGTACATCAGTTACACATCTTCTGCTGTGCAGTGAACAACTTGAAGAGACTGGGAACTCACGCAGGGAACGATGCTATTGTGGCCTTCGCTAAACTACACAACATCAACGTCATGATCCACCAGCTGAATGGGAAACCTCTCCTTGTAAGTAACATACAATGTTTTAAACACAGGGCTGATCTTCTGTCTGCTCTTTGTTTGGAAGTCCATTCTTACTGATTTCCCCTCTGTGCTTTACAAAAATTTATTTCTGGAATTCCATATTGACTTCTTTTTTTCTTTTTCTTTTTAATCGCCTTTTCCTCTATCCTCTACGCAAAAGCTCCTGAGGAAGCAGAGATACCCCCCCCCCCCCTCACACACACACCCCACACACACACCCCACCCTACCCCCATTTGTCATAACCCGCTGCAGTAATCTCTGTCTCTTTGATTTCAGATTCAGGGCCCATCAAGCAGTGCCAATGTGCGGCAGTTACACATCGCCTACCACAATGGTGACCACTATTCCAGCATACGCCGCCTTAATGACAATACAGAATCACCCGCCAACATCAGGCTACAGGTGAGAGCGAACAGAAGTGCTGGTTTTTAACACGCTAGGTTGACTCTTTTTACCCATCATGCTTTGATGAAGTGCAAACAGGACAGCTTAAATCTTGATAATAACAATAATAATGAGGATTTTTATAGCGCCTAATCTCCGAAGCCGGGGCTCTAGGCGCTTTACAAATGTATACAAAAGGTGATAAATAAACACATGAATAATAGATAAATATTCAACTAAATGAATACGAATAAAAGCGTACATATATATATATATATATACATACATTACATACATATAGTCAGACATACAGACAGACATACAAGCACTACCACCTACATACATATCAACATCCAAACACACTGCAAAAACAACGGGTTGGTGTTGGTAACGGGCTGAATGATCTTTTCTTTAGAATTTTAGCAGCCTGCTTAGTATGACATTGCCTTGTCATCATTTCTTGTTTGAGCATGGTACAGTGCAGTAGAAAACAAGAGCATGGCATGCATGCAGGAAAGAGAAAAAAGCAAACAGGTGTCACCATAAATGGCAACCTGCACCACAAATTAACGATAGACTGCAAAGTTTGGACTAGAAGGGAAAACAACTAATACAACTCATGCAACAGCACCAGTCATTGAGTCATTTTTTGTTCCAGGACACTTCAGAAGGGAGGTCAGAGCCCCCCAGTATTACTAAGCCGGCAACTTCTGGCCAGCTCAATGGACATGGGGTTGTGAAAGCCAAGCGTGACTCGGACCACATAGAGCTGGAGGTCATGAGAGCAACTGGTTGTCAGGTAGGGTCCGTGTGTGTGTGTGTGTGAGATATCTAATCAGTCAAAGCAGACCAGCTTTACTAGCTAGCGTTTGCGATTAACACAAAGGAACTCATCCTGTTGTTGCAGCCACTTTTTAGTATCTGCTGGTATATCACTTGGTTCTCTGGATACATGTACTAAGAACGCGTTTGGATTTTGGACTCTCTCCTTTCACCCTTGGAAAAGTCATGCAGCTTAAATTGTTGGAATCATGCTTTCTGTCTTCATGAGTGTAGTGTATTTTTATGACGTTTGTTTTAGGATGTTGAGCGCATGCACCTTGGAAAAGTCATGCCTTCATTCGGGCCGATCGTCGGGGGTTCTCTCCGGGTACTCCGGCTTCCTCCCCCTCTGCTTTGGAAATGTTCAGCCCACAAAATTTGAAAAATACATGCAATTCTAAATTCCGAAATTTAAGTAGCTGAGCTGACCCTTCGCACCACGTGATTGTAATGTGTTTATGTCCAGTGTTTGAGAGAATGCGTGTGATTCACGTGAGCGTGCGTGTTGGGTTCAGTTCGCGGCGCTTTGAGCCGATTCATGAAATTGGGTAAAGCGCCTATACAATACTCATTATTATTATTATTATTATGCAGTTTAAATTGTTGGTATCATGCTTTCTGTCTTCATGAGTGTAGTGTGTTTTCACGATGTTTGTTTTAGGATGTTGAGCGCGTGCGAGAGAGTTTGATGGACTGCGACTATGATGTCGATGCCTCCATCGCGATGCTTCTCCAGCAGCTGGAATTGCCTTCTGTATCACAAAATTCTGGTATGTTCTGAGACGCGTCATGGGTGTAATCCAGAAAGCTGTAGCATGAAAGTGGGTCCTTTGCTTACACATTTCTGTAGGGGTACCTAAAGCAGGTTAAGCTAGTTGCCTATCAAAGTTTACTAATGGTTGTACACCTTCTTGGTAGCCTTAGTGCAAACTCACTTCTTTGGAGAGACTGTATAGCTGATTGGAAAATAACTTTATTGCAGTGCATGGCAGCTGTGTTAATTTCTGTGACATGTATATGTGTTCTTCCACATGCTTTTTATTTCATTTAACTTTCAGTATCAGTGCTTACATTTTGCCGGGAGCTGGGGTGGCCGAATGGTAGAACATTGGACTTACAATGCTTGGGTCGAGAGTTCGAATCCCGACGGGGGGCCAAATATTTGTGCTGGCTTTTTCATCGTTGCCCCGTCCTTGATATCACCCGTATGTGGTGGAAAAGGATGTTAAACTCCCAAACACCCAACCGCTTACATTTTGCCAGTTTCCCATTCATTCCATTGGACAATTGTTTCAGCTGCTCTGCGTTGTTTGCCTAATTTTACTCATGAGTGGATGTAACCAGAGGGTATGTGAAACTAACCTGAAGCTGTTTCTTGATGCGATGCCACCTTTTTAATGTCCAGTGATGGCCAAGATGTTATGCAGGCATATTTCATGTTGCAGAAGATTCCACGTCACTCACTTCACAACAGACATCAACAGATGTTGACAGTGGCATATGGGGGATGCATGGCACAGGGACGCGCATTTTTGGGGTAAGTTAAATTTGCTGTCTCACCACGTTCCACTTCCATTCCATTGCATCTTGTTGTCGTCATAGCATTGGGGCATAAATCGATTTTCAGACGAGCACAGGGGTAGTGTAAAATGCACGTCATCATGCGCTGTTTTCAGAGTCACCAGAAGTTTGCAGTGATAATGATCTTTCACCATATCACTGAATAAGCATGTGCAAAAAGCTTGTACATGTAATACAGCTTTCAGTGTAATGTGGCCTTTTGGACTCAGAGAATAGAACTGAAGTGTTCCTAGTAGTCTTGAAATGAAAGCATGTTTTTGTAAGTATGTTTAAAGGGCAAAGACAACCTAAGAGCAAAGTTTGGTTTCATTGGTAGATAATGATGTTCTGAATCATTTTTGCTCGAATTTACAGGTTGCAAAGAAATTGTTTACTCACAAATGCGCCTAGAACATCGCTCAAAATTCGGTACATGGAAACCACCATTTTTTTTTTCCTGGCACTCTTTTGCGAATGAAAACAGAAAACACCTGGTTTATGACATCACTAATGCCGTAGGTGCCAGCACATCCTGTGTGCTGATGACATACGAGTGTGAAGATGCCACAGTGCAACGCGATTGGTTGTTTTAATCAGCAAGGCAAATCATTGAATGCAGACTAGAGGCACAGAAGTTTACATGTGTGTAGTTGTTTATGTACTTGCGGTGCCAGCATGAGGCGGATGCCAGATCATCTTCTAGAGCCTGCTGCTGGCAGCGATGGTGACGTCACACAGCAGCACACAGTAGCCATCGATCACTTGTGTTTTCAGCATAGTGTTAAGTAAACAATGCATGTACATCCGAAACTTTTTGTGTGGGAGCAATTTAGAACATTGGTATCCATGCAACTTTGCTCTTGGGTTACCTTTCCCTTTCAAGGAAACCGTTTATGAGATAATAGGATGATAAAGAGTGTAAATAAATAAATAAACTATTTTTTATGGCCTGTGTGAACAGCATTAACACCCAGTTTTTTTTTTGTTGTTGCTGTGTGAAAGCCTGCAGGGCCTGTGTTCTGATTGGCTGAAATGCTTGCTCTTAGAGAAGCTGTTTCACCGTCACCAGTTTGCAGTAAACTGAACTGCACGATGCTGTCTGTAGGTTACCAGCGGAGGTTCTGTCAATGGCAAAGGTCAGAAAGTTCACTTCCGAGAGGACAGCTTCGGGGGCAGCTCTGGTTACAGTTCGCTGGGCAGCAATCGGGGCAGTGGTGCACGACCCAAGCTCCTCATGACGGTCAGTCCAGTGTCCAAACATACGGTTAATCAAAGCAGAGAGATGGAATTGTTCATTCTTGTACTTTTATAAAGTTTCTTGCAGATTATGAAAGTGTGTTGACTCTCAGATTGTGGAGGGAAATCTGGTTCTGTGTGTGTGTGTGTGTGTGTGTGTGTGTGTGGGTGGGTGTGTGTGTGTGTGGGTGGGTGTGTGTGTGTGTGGGTGTGTGGGTGGGTGTGCCCCTCTCCTTACGATAGCAAAACGCACCCTTTTTTTGTTTTTTGTTTTTTTATCACAGTGAGCCTATAAAAGTGCAATTGGCTTTTTTCAGAACCCTACACCAGTTCAGGTGTCTGGACGCAAAGCCAAGGAGCTGAAGAAAGTGGAGAAGAAGAAGCGAGCAGAGGATCGACATCGCCAGCGAATTCTTGGCATCGACCCTCACCGGCAGCTGCAGCATCAGATGGCCCAGGACGACACCACTGTCATCCACCACGACGGATACGTCACACGGATATAAGCTGCAGAATTGTGCACAGTTCTGGTCTAGATCTGAGAGGTTTGCTCACAGGTCTGACGTGATCAGGATCCCTCATTTTTGTACGCTGTACTACTGTTGATCAGAACTGAAAATCTGCTAAAGGAAAGTGAAGGACATTCTGAACAAACATGTATGCTGATCTTCATTTTCTTCATTCCTTTGATATGACAAAAAGAAAAAAAAAAGGAAAAAAAAAGAAGAAGAGTGTATGGACTAGCTAATTGAGCGCAACCATTTCCTTTCTGTCATCTCTTGGCAGCGTCTTGTTTGCTTGTGTCTCCTTTAGCTGGTGCAGTGTATTTGCTGGTGGGGATGGGGTGTGGGCGACTGTCTGGATACTGCGCTTAAAAATGTTCCTCTCGCAGATGCTTATTTCGCAGTTTGAAATGCAAACTTCACATTTCTGTGTGAACTTACAGCTGTGATTTTGACAGCCTGAGACTGTGTTGAACTTGCACAAGTAAAGATCTTGTGCATCCAAGGGCACCCGATGTTCACCCGTAATACGCCTACAGCATATTTTGCACTTGAATTTGTTTGGTCAGTAAATTCATGTCTGGATCTCCCCCGGGTAAAGCCACGGCATCCTAAGTATCTTCTTGGCAGGAGGGTACTAGATGTTGTTCATTATCATCTCCTTTCACTCCCAACATTGCAAGAAGCATCGGTCCATAAAGATGTTGTCCAAGTTGCAGGTTGTCCTACCAATCATGATTGCATCTATCACGGCATCTTGTAAAGTTTTCAGACAAAAGTACGTCATTAACTCATCTCCTACCAGGTATTTTCTCCATGTTCTGTAGTCCCCTTTCCTCCTAAGTCTTCAGGTTACAATGGAATACCCTCCGTTTGTATTCCTTAACACTTCGAGGGCTATTTCCACCAGTGCTGACTAAGACTAGGACTTTCAAACTGCAGTTTTGCTAATCATATGTTGGGCAGTGTCAGTGATCACCAACCTTGGTAAGAGAAGAGTTAATAATTATGCCAGCATCCTTCTCCACAAGTGTCCAGAAGTATTTGAATATTTCCATCCTTGCCTTGATGGTTATATGGTGCAGTTACAATACATGGCAGTTAAGATGTACTGTGTCTTCTTAAACAGTTTTGAAAATCGCTGCCTGGTAAATTTGAACAGCTTTTCAGAGGGTTGCTAGTTGGTATGCAACAGGTTCTGTGTCGGTGATAAGTAGCTTTGGCAGCTTGTCTCGATTTGCACTGATATTTGTGACCCGTTATCACAAAAGGGACCATAAGTCGAAAATTATCAATTTTGAGATATGCATATCACTGCAGTCTATTGGTTATGCAGTTTAATCCAATATAAGAATGAAAGCTGTACTTCTAAAACTGACAGAGATATCAGCAGTTGAAGTTGGCTGCTCACAAGGCGCCATACTGACCCCCGGCACTCTTTTCGCCTGTAGCGGCGTTCGACCTAGTGCGACTTATGGTCCCTTTCGCGGGTCACATTTGAGCAAGAAGTTTTTGGGGAGTACCACTCTCTGACAGTGTGTGTGTTCCATGTTGTTGTGGTTGTGGAAGAAATCTGTGGATGCACTTCTTGTCGCAGTCCATGTATTGGAAACATAAAGTGCACGCAGCTGAATTTTCAGTTAGCCTCTGTAACTTTCAAAGTTCTGGCCGTTAGTACTTATTGATACTGTCTGCTCATTAAATTTCATCACAGTCATGCAGTCTGTTTCTGGGATAAAGGTGCACACTGGAAATGCTGACTTTTTTCAGTCAAGTTCTGAATAGGAAACAAATGAACAACACTATAGTATTCTCTGGATTATTGAGAACTTTTTGTTGTTGTTGTTGTTTTCTTAAAGAATAAAAAAAAAACACTGTTGCATGCTTTGTAGAAGACATTGGAGGCTGTTTTGTTATGATAAAGCTATTATAAAAACATACATGTATATAAAAACATATACATATAGTTATTCAAATTTGTTTGCTGAAATCATATTGTACCCAAAAAATAACCACCAATATGAACAGTTCGCAAACTGTGGTTTGTGAAAAGGAGAAAATTGGGGAAAAAAAAAAATCCAGTGTGCACCTTTAGACTAGGTGAGTCACTCATGTAAATAATCATATACAGAGAGTTGTGTATCCAATATTTTTGTATTTAAAAAAAAAAATGTTACCTTGGATCCGCTGCAAGTGGACCATTGTCTCTGAAGAGTATATCGTATTGTTTTGAAGTTTATGACAGGAGATGTATATGTATGCCACAAGTGATATTTTTCTAACGTTTAGCTTTGTTGCCAGATAAACTTTTATACCTGGCATATGCATGTATTTGTGATTGAATAAACTGACAAGTTGTGAAATGGGCCTGTAAAACAGAGTAGAATTGCTACTTTTTCTTTCTCTGTTTTTTTTTTTTTTGGGGGGGGGGGGGGGGGAGGGGGGGGGGGACCAAAAGCACTCACCCATGACCAAATGTGAGATTTGATTATTCATGTCAGGTGAACCAATCTTTGTTTCTCGTAGCCCAAATTGCGAATGAATCTCACATGACAGCATCAACAAATTTCAATGTCCAGTTCACAGAAACTGGCACCATGTGAAGCCTAGGGCGAACGGTTCCCACGTCGTCCGCTTTGTTTCTCTCATGTATTGCAGAGCGGAAGCAGTTGTGTATCCCGTCATTTGCCTTTTACCTGTCTTAAACTCGCACACACTCGCACCCTGTAGCAAAATTGTTTGGGCCATCAGGAAAATATGTTCAGACCCTCAGTTTTCACATAGCTTGTAGCTCAATATTAATGGCTAATGGGGTCCCTTTGCATTTGGTCCTCCCTGGGGAAGGGTGCAGAAAGATAAACCATGCAGTTAACATTTTTTGCTTTGTAAAACACATGTAATATTGTGAAATGTTTGAAGGCCTTTCTTCATATGGGCATCATTAAAATATGTACACTGTACCAAATATCTATTGTACTGCTTTAAAGATGTTCCCATTTGTCTGGTGTTAACAAGAAATGATCACTGATCAAACCTTCCCGTGTGGTTATCTGTTTAAGCCAGTGACATCTTCGGCACACTAGTACTTCTGCTCTGCTTTGACGTCCATATTGGGTATTTTCAGATCCCCCTATACTATCCTCTCGATACATTCTCCAGTGGTGGGGGAGTAGGTAGAGTGTCTGACTTCAGCAGGTGGGTTATTGAACACGCTTGGTATTCATGAAGTGTGTTCAGCTAGGATATACACATTTAAGTGTGTTTTTAACAACAGTAATTTCCCATTCTTATATGCCTGTCAGATTGAAACGTTAGTTTTATCCTAGCAAAATGCGCTTCATGAATACCAGGCCAGCTGTGTAGAGAGCAACCCAAATTTCCACAAAGGATACTAAAGTACAAGAAAGTACAAAAGTGAAGAGAAATTAGAGAAAAGGCTTGATCATAAGTCTCCTGACTTTGTCTCCTGAATTGCTTTGGGTTCATATGGAAGGGTTTTTTGGCTGGTGACCCTAGGTGTCATTGCTTTAAACACTAGATGATTGTTGGAGGACAGTGATGCAAAGCACACACTGACTTCAGTTGAACTGTGGGCTGTGACTTAGATATTCATTTTCATGTTCAGTGGTTGTGTGGTGCACTTTGCTAAGCATTCTGCTGTTTTGCCTTTTGTGTTCTGTATGCATGTGCACTTTGAAAACATTTTGCAAGTGAATTTTTCTTGCATATAGTTAAGACAGAAATGAAGGTTAGATCAAGGTTTGGGTCTGTTTTGTCGTCGTTTTTTCTTTGTCAAAATATGAAATTTTTTGTTTGCTTTTTTTTTCCCACCCTTAAACCTTGTGTTTGACTAAAATGTGACTCTTTTCTACTTCGATCTAGAAGTCATGAGGAAGATTTGAAAACTGGGAGGACAGGAATTTGTTAAGAGGTGGTAAAGGGTCAGTATATGTTATACTAACCTTGGCAGCATCCACGTACCTGGCAACCCTAGTGTGCGAAAAGCTACACATGTACATGTACCACCATTTCAACGTTTCATGCTTGATGCATTCTGTATTAGAGACAGAGAAAACAGAGGTTGTACACATAATGATAATGATAGCGATGAAGGTACTGTATAGACTCTTTACCCAGTTTTGTGAATCGGCTCAAAGCGCCGCAAACTGAACCCAACATGCACGCTCGCGTGAATCACACGCATTCTCTCACACACTGGACATAAACACATTACAATCACGTGGTGCGAAGGGTCAGCTCAGCTATTTAAATTTCGGAATTTAGAATTGCATTTATTTTTCAAATTTGCTGGGTTGAACATTTCCAAAGCAGAGGGGGAGGAAGCCGGAGTACCCGGAGAGAACCCCCGACGATCGTCCCGATGAATATATATCTGTATACAGTATAACAAACATTTTGTACTTTGACACATACCTTGTTAGATATGAAGTATGAAAAGTTTGTATTACCAGCAGTCATTCCACATATTTAGTTGTAACTTACGTGCAGGAGTTTTATTACACTTTGTGCTCACGTATAATGTTCATACAAGAGTTCCTTTATGTTCATGCTTGTGTCTTACGGTCATGAAAGAGTTCTTTTTTGTTTGTGCTCATGTATTCATGTTCATTTTCAAAACAGTCTCATGTGGCTCATCATTTGAAAAGGGCAATCATTCTAGCCTTCTGTCTCAAGTGTTGTTGGGGTTTTTTGGGTTTTTTTTTGTTTTTTTGTTTTTTTTTTTGGGGGGGGGGGGTTGCATTGAGAGCATTTTCTACATCTGTATATGTTGTGTAAGCATTACACTACACTACACTGCTGTATTGTTGTAAACAAAGAAAAAAATGAGTGTATTTACAAGCACAGTTACAGGACGTGCGCACAACTAATTCTGTGTTGCAATACATGTAGTTTCCCCAGTTAACATTGTAGCTACCTGTGTGAAATTTCTTACATGCTTTGACAGTGTTGTTTCAATGAGTTGCTTTTTTTTTCTTTCTTTTAGCATGGATTTTTTTTAAAAAATCATGGATGTTTAAAGTTTAAAAATGTAGTGACTTATCATGTTGGACTTACTTTGCTTTTTTGTGGCTGTGTTGCCGCACGATGCTAGAAGCCACCAAATCAGCAACAACAACAAAAGAGGGAAAAAAAACAGCTCTGAAGCCGTGTACAAGATGTTTAGTGTTCTGCTGTTAGTTGTTTTTGTAATCCCCCCCCTCCCCCCCCCCCATTTCAACTCTGATTTACCCGTAGCTGCTGAACCCACTGCTGGTTTTTTTTTTAAAAAAAAAATGATCAGGATATCAAAGAATCAGATCAACAAATTCTTGGAAATAATTATGCAAGTGTTGTTCATGGAAAATTGGCAGTTTGTTTAAAGGAATGTAAAACTTGTGCTGTGGTTTTGCCAAGTGATGTAAAATGCACAAAGGTCACAGTTGTTATGTATGATAATTTAATGAATGATAACGGTGATTTGGTGCAGTATCTGCACAAAGGATTTGTTTCCACTGAGCATAAAAATGTTATTCCCAGTTTATTTATTAATACCTGTTCTCTGTTGCTCTGTGTGTGTGTGTGTGTGTGTGTGTCTGTGTGTCTGTGAGAGATTACGGGGTAGAGAGGTGCAAGTAAGATATACCATGGAACTCGTATAATTATATCTCTGAACCATACACATACACAGCATGCTGGGTTTAGCATTTCTCATTCAATCATATTTCACAATTTTCACTGTTAATGTACACATGAATTATACATTTCCATGATGGATACTCGCAAAGAAAATGATGTCTGTGCTCCGTGCTGGACTCAAAATAGGAAAATTGCACTCACAAAATACAGTCCTGGAAGCGCTGTAAGAAAATGCGCGCACCCGTGAGTCTGAATCTTCTTGCATGTGCTCGTGTCAAGGTATATCTACAGTACAAATTCAATGTGCTACAACATTCTCTCTCTCTTTTTCAGTTCCACACACATGCATTCCACACATATATTGCTTACAGGTTTTGGTAGGTGCAAACAAATAAAAACCTATGCTGAGTACAATATTCACACATTGCAAGGTCTTCCAGACTGCATGCTGCAACTTCAGGGTAAGTCACCTCATTGACTGCCTCATGATATACACCACAGTCAGACCTGATTCTGTATTGCTTTAACCTAAGATGCTGTCTTTTCAGTACAGCACAAGAATCTGTGAGGAAATTTGTGGAATGTGCACTCTCACAAAGCAGCGTGGATGTCGGCTCTCCTGCCCTTGGGTAAAAGGGCTCCTGTTGCATGCATACGATAAGCACTTAGGCCCTTTGACCAACTGTCAGTGGCGCTGTCTTCCAGTGCTCTGTTTCAGCTGGCATTGTGCGAATGATCTCAATAACAAAATGCGCCATAACACAACCCACGCAGGATGCCTCTGGTGTGCTCCTGAGGTGTACGGATACAAGACCCAGTGATCCAGAGAGATTCTCAGTTTCAGAACAATTCAATATTTATGATCACATGACTGCAAAACTCAAAAGAGATTGGTCTGGAGCATGATGCGAATGAATTCTGACTGGTCAACGTGTCCGTCTCCATTGACGTCTGCCTCTTCCACCATCTCTTCCAGTTCTTTTTGTGTGAATTTTATGCCTGCCTCCTGACACGCTGTCCGCAAGTTGTCCAGTGAGATCTCACCAGAGTTATCTGTACACAGAATAATTTTAAGCAATAAAGCATCAGTGGTTGCTCGTCAGACACGAAAACGTTTCAAACTTCAAAACAAAAGCTGATCAAATAGCACCTAGCGATTTTGACTGGGTCTTGATGTTAGCTGCACTATGACACATTACACCTTTTTTTTTTCTTTTTAACAAATGTTTGTTCTCAAATGTTTAAGGTGGCACATGGATGAACAAGTATGAAATTATGGCATGGCACACAGTAAGAACCATGTTTTAAAATTCAGCTGATGTTGTCAGGATAATTAAAGCTGAAACTTAAAAGTCTTACCATAGTCAAACATTTTGAAACCTTGCAGAATCTCATCATAGATGTCTCGTGAGTCTCCCTGCCGGTCAATTATTGTCTCAAGAAACTCGTTGAAGTCAAGCTTTCTGTAACGAAAAAATGAATAACACAATAAAATAAAATAAACAATGGTTTATATGGAGATGAATGGGGGAAAGTCAAAGAACATTACAAGAAAAAAGGACAAAAAATTTGTGCATGCACATAAACCTTTTGTACAATTACATTTAATATTAATAGTGTTCTGTGCAAATCACATGTGTAAGCACTGTGTTGAAAATCATGGCTGTCTTACCCTCTCCCCTTCGTTGCTGCATCAGAGACGGCCTGTTCAGCCTCCTCACGTGTAAGTTTGAAGCCAAGAGTCCGTAATGCCTTACGCAATTCAGGAGCAGCAAGCAAACTGTAAACAGGAGAGATATCAAGTCTCTCAGTATTACGAGGTGCCCACACTCCTCCTCCACTCCCCTCCCCTCAGCTTCAATCTGAAGTACGGTAGCACACGTATGCAAAGTTAGACAGGTTATACACATATCGGATGGGTTAACATTTTCTTGCATGATCTGCACTGATGAAACCAGTGCACTTGAAAAACAACAACAACAACAAAAAAACTGAATACAAAAAAATACGCACCCATCTGAGTCAGAGTCGAAAATTTCAAAGACTGCTCGCAAGTCACGCACTTCATGTGGGGTCAGCTGCTCAAGAACATGTGTAGATACTTTGACATCATGCACATCCCGCACGTCTGCTGGGTGTGTTGTCAAAAGCTTTATCAACTGTACACAAAAAAAAATGTAAGAAGTGAAATGATCATTGCGTTACTGGACAGGTATGTACTGTTAAATGTTTCCCTGGTGTAAACTGCTTCTGGCGATTGACTAACAATGAGTAATGATTTTTTTTTCAAAGGGATCTATTGACAGACTTTCCAACAAATGACTGTGACCTTTTTCATGAATCAAAGTTTGGCTGGTGACAATGCGGATTTCTTTTTTATCACTAAGCACGCTAAGAGGAAATTTAACAATAACTTCTCATCTCTTTTAAAGGTGCTATTGCTACCACTACTAGGTTTTAAACAGAGAAACTACTGTGATGAAGCCGTTGTGCTTATGACTGCGCCTACATGTGTGCTCAAAATTGTCTATCTTAGAGATTAGTCGAGATCCAGATGCAACACACTGATGTTTGATGACTGTGCAAATTAGGAAACTCAGCTACAAGGTCACTATGTTTGCGCTCTTTCTTTGTCAACTTTCAGTAGCATGTATTACGTTCCACCTCTCAACTTCAAAACATCGTCAGTAGCTGGATTACTGTCGCGTACTTCAATTTGTTTTCAGGAATAAAGCAGTGTAAAAGGTAAGGCTACCACCGACCAACAACAAACAACAACAAAACGCTGAACATGATGATGCTAACATCTTTCTGTCAGTAATCTTTCTCACAAACCGTTGATAAGCAAGACAATCGCATGAATTTCTTACCCGTTCTCCAGGCTTCAATGGTGACGGAATTTCGTTCTTCACGAACGGGTCGACAGGTTTTCCCACAGTTGCCGATTTTTTACTTCCTTTCTTCCCCTTTTTCTTTCCAGTCCCTTTGCCTTTCTTCTTCCCCGGCATTTTAATACTGTCTTAACGTGTTTCGAGATTTTCTCTCTTTTTTAACGCAAACCACAATAAGAGCAGACGATGAAAAAAATCACAGCGACCTACTCCGTGAAGAAGGCAGCCATCTTTAAACAGAACGCTGTTGCTACTGACGTCATTGATTTGTGGCGGCAGGTGGGCGTCTTTTTACCCAAAGCTATTAGTAGGTGCAGTGCAAGGGAAGCAACTGCTTTGTTTTGGTCTTACTCAGCCCTGGTGGCTCTGGGGTATCGAAAAGCGTGCGAGTAGTTTTCTTGCCTTTTGTTGGCGTTGCTAATTAAGTCAAACCAGCCCTGATGCAACAGGTCAGAAATCCCTTTATAATTTTTCTTTCATGCTGTTTGTGTCATGTGACCTGTTTATTCCTCTTGACGGTGACTTTGACCGAACGCGAGTTTCAGTTTGGACCCACCGAGTGTCGTCTGCTTTGCCGGACATCCTCAGTTACTAGAGAGCGTAAATAATAAACAAGGAGCAGCTGCAGGAGTTGTAATGATACTGATTTATGAAATATTGGCTGGCACAGGCGACATGACTGTTGTGCTCACTTTCACAGGCGGCACTGATTTAAGCAGTGCAGACTCAGTGGACAGTGACGACTCAGTGATACTGACAGTCAACAGGTTGCCGGATATGGTCAGTACTGATGGACAAGACTGAGGCACTGACTCAACACGAACACTGTGTCAGAACCCAAATATTTTGTTAGTACGCAAGAATGTTTGATGCAAATATCCCCCAGTTGTGTTCTGACATACCATGTACATTTCGCCCCTCGAACTAACCCGTTTTTGCGTGTGTAGCGTTTTCTGCACGAAATGGAGACAGTATGATCTGCATGTACTACCCGTGTTTTCCATGAGTTACTCACCAGTGGCAGGTATTTATTGTTAGCTAGATCCTTCCACAGTGCCATTCACACAGTAGCACACCCGTAGACAACTAGCGTGTGGCGCTAGGAATTGACCGCTGTTTGCCGTTTGGATAGGGGTAGGTAGAACTACACTGCTAAAAAAAAAAGAAGAAAAAAGTCAAGGACCACTTGCAACACTGAACATGCACAACCTAGCAAACAAAATCATTCAAATTTTCTGAAACTTCCACAAGATGTAGCTTGAACACATGGCTTTTAACATCCTCAAAATTCACAGTATCCTGTCCACGGACTGTTCAGAAGCCATTGTTCAAAGACTGGGTGGAATTTTTAAATTCACATGACACTCAATGCAAGAGAAGTCACTGTGGAAAAAGTGTCAGTATCGAGTGGTGTCTCCAGGACAGGCATTTAATTCAGTGCAGTGACGTCGATAGAGCCACCCAGAGTCCTCAGCACACCCTGGAGAATATTCCCTGCCACTCCAGATGCAGCAGCAACACCAGCTGTTACAGTGTGACGTCCCTTATAAAGTCTTCTCTTTGGCACAATCATCTCCAGGCCTTCATACGGTCGTTGTGAGCTTCAGCTGAAGCTGGAATCGTCGGTAAACATTTCCTGTCAAACTCTGCTGCACGGTCCACGAAACATGAGTTTTTCACCAGGTGAGTTGAGCGACCGCGTCAGTCTTCAACGCACCACTGGGCGACGGAACATGAGCTGAACGTCGTGTAAACGGTTCCAAAGGTCTGACTGGTTATGCTGGCGTTGGTGACCACCTAAGCTGCCTGCTGGAGTGGTTTTCCGTGGTTACTGTTGTTCTCTGAGCTTGGCGGGAAATGACAAAAATCTTCCCTGTCTGTAGTCGGTTTTGGCCAATATAGTATGGTGGCTCCCTGACACTTCCGGTTGCCAGAAAACGCTGTCGTGGCCTAATTATGACTGACTTGGACACAACCAGTCCCCAAGCATCTTCATGGACCGTCACGCCATCGTGACGCCACACAAACACTCACCCTTTGTCTGCACGATTCACCACTCAGCTGACCAGCAGCATGTTGCCATGCAATATTAGGGAACCACGCCAGCTTGCAAAGGGAAACAAATGAGCAGAACTGAATCAACACCAAACAGCCAAACATTCATTCTTCCACACCCATATCAGCATTATATTAAAAACATGCGTTTGCGGATGAGTTAATTTTGATTGAATTTTTGGCATTTTGCTGAATAAGTATCCGGCCCGATGTACCGGAAGTGGATGTGCAAGATTTTTTGCTTTCACAGCATCATCTGACATCTAAGACAGTCGTAGCATTGCGCTGAGTTGTGTATGCAGTCTATTGTCAAGAAGTCTTATGGAATGACTTGTGTCAGCAGCGGTTCTGGTGATGGTCACGGTCTTCGTCCGGGAGGGTGTCCGCCATATGACCGGCCGGGGTTGTCCAGGTCCACGCATACAGCAACGGTGGATGACAGCGCCCTGGGGACACACGGACAGGCCAAGTTCGGGTGCGGATAGCGCGATGTCTTCGGCTACGAGCCGCAACTTTCAAGACAAGACCTTCAAGTCTGCTCTGGGTCTTTCTGGACTTGACGATTCTATATACACATTCGCGTAAACGCGACTCAGTGTCATAGCGAGCCTTTGTACCTTTGTGTGTTTGTCTGTCCGTCCTATAGCTTATAAAGAGTAGAAACTGTTCTTATTGTAAACCGGCTGACGTGTGCTGACGTGACTAAGTTTGTGCCGGAGAAGCTCCCGTTGCCGTTGGTCCCAGCACTGTTCATCAAAGAGGACTGGACCACTGATCTGGTGGTCGTACTATCTCAGTGAAAGCCAATGAACTCACTGCGGCATGATGGCCGGATAAAGGTAAGAATAACGTTTCCAGTATTCTTCAGTTTTTCCGTTCGTATTGACTTTCTTATGCCGAGTACAGTACGTCGTTCGGCGTGTCTGATGACGGCTGTCGTTTTTCTCAATATCTCTTTCTTTCCGATTCCTCTCTACCGATTTTATTGTTTTACTTTGCATGGTGAAATTGAAAAGAAATTGTAGTTCGAAGTGTAGTGTAGTAGTTCGTAGTGGTTAGTTAAGAGACTGATAAGTCCTCTTTTCAAGCATCAATACAAAATGCGGCCCGCTAGAATAACACACACCGGCACACACACACACACGTGGCTCTCTCTCTCTCGCACACACACACACACATGCCAAATTTTCGCTAAAGCGGCTCAGCTAGGTGGTGATTAGCGTCATGGATCAAATACCAGCTGTGTATTCAGTTCGTGAGCGGGCTGTTTTTTGTTGTCATTGTTGTTGGTTGGGAAGAGCCTGAGAGAGAGAGAGAGAGAGAGACGCAAGCACTGGCACTGAGTCAGGCGCCGCATTACCGGCCTTCATTTAACATTACACATTTTCTTCTCGTGTATAGCGTTAACGTAGGAACTGTACTGACTCGGATATGTTTTGGTAAACACTGACTGACGGGCCACTGCCCTGGCGGTGCGCAAAGAGTAGACGACAGATTCTCAACTGAAAGTCCTCTGTGAAAAATTTAATACGAAAAGTCGGCGAGCAATACTAGTACACGTACAACACACTGACTCTGTTTGGCGACACACGGCCGGGCCGTGCGTGAATCACGTGCGAAACTCACTGCACACACCTAGGGCACCGGGTACGCCCCAGTACCAGGACATACCCAATCCACAACTGAAGGGGTGTATTTCTCAGCTGCATCGTTATTTTCGTCCACTTACACCTATCCTGATCTAACCCTGCCAATTTATAATTACTTCGTTCAATATCATTTTGAAATCTTTCACCGTTTTGGGCTGTTCCGTGCTGTTGACTCAGTTTGAAAACTTTATAATTTTCCATTGAACAACCCTCCCACACCTGTGCTTAGTTTTGCAGCGGCCCACAAACCGCTGTATATTACCGACCTTGCAAAGGGAACTCTTTGAACTGAAGGTATTTAGCGGGTATGTTGTGTCAGTCCTGTTTGTGGTTCCATTTGGTTTTGAAATTTCAAATAGCAGCTACCCAATTTAGGTCTAATGACGATTAATCGACTAGTGCATGAATTTGTCTAGGCAGTGACGGGGCTGTATCGGCTATTTGTTTAGTATTTCCGATGATTAAATACTAGTTCCAATATTTTGATCGCGAAACAACTCACCGCCGCAAGGCCATGTCAGTGGGTCTGGCCCCCATTGTCAGTGGCAAGGCCGAGACGCCCGGAATCAGTCATGACGACGTTTACACACACACACACACACACACACACACACACACACACACACACACACTGATCGTGGTCGGAGTTAAAAAAAAAAAAAAAGTTCCCCTCTTCGGCCTCCCTCATCAAAAAACCAGTGTAGCCGAATGGCTGAGCGTTGGACTTTCAACACAAAGGGTGTGAGTTCCGACGACTCGCTACTGGGGCCAAATATTGCCCCGTCCTTGATAACACCAATATATGGTGGAAAAGGACATTAAACGCCTATGACATAACGCTCATTATTTATCATGTGCATTACACCAAATCGGTGGACTGCATAATATTGATACCCAAATCAGAGGCTACAGCTTATAGCTGACCGACATACATTTTGCCTCTTGCCTTTATGACATTGGCCCAGAGAATGATAGATCTATACTTTTGCACTTGTCTTAATGGTACTGTGCGTGTTGTTCTGTGGGACTGCAGCTTGGATGACCACTGGACTGAGGGTTGGACCGCTAGATATGATTACAATGGAAAGAGGCAACCTCTGAGCGGTGAGTTCATGAGTGCAATTTCCTTTTCTCACTGACCAAGCTGTTTAAACATCCGCAGTGTTTTGGTGTTCAGTTTTGTGTTTGCCTTTTTTTTTTTTTTTTTTTTAAAGATTGAACTGCTTTTGTTAATTGTAGGATATCATAGGTCTTTTCCGGATCATGTACTTTGACTAATGAAAGTGCTAGGTACTTGCACTTTCTTTCGAGAGTAACCTTGACTACTCAGTTCAAAGTCCATGGAAAGCATTGATGGTTGTAAAATCTAAATGTGCTCTAAGCCATTACAGCATTTTGCTGCTTTGTTTCTGTAGGACGTGGGACTGCAGCCTTGGCAACCACTGGACTGAGGGATGGATGCTAGCAGGACGGATGCCACAAAAATGAAAAGAGGGGTCCTCTGAGAGGTGAGTGTAACTGTGATTTCCTTTTGTCTTCATGCGGTTGGTGTGTGCATGTTTTTCATACTCAAACTTTTCTCACTGGACAAGCTGTTCGTTGTGAAATCTGAATGTTTACTCTTGTGTTCGAGGCTCTGATTGTATCTTTCTGCTTTGTTCCTGTAGGATGTGGGACTGCAGCCTGGACAACCACAGGACTGAGGGATGGACCGCCAGATGGATGCCACAGAAGATGAAAAGATGGGTCCTCTGAGGGGTGAATGTACCTGTGATTTCCTTTTCTCTTTTTATTTGTCATAGTCACCTAACCCCCCCCCCCCCACCCCTTCTGGGCTGTTGTCAGTAAGCCAAAGTCTGTTTGATTCAGGATTCGGGAGATGGGCCACACCATTGGAGTACCCCTGGAGGTGGACTGCGCTGTTGGAGTACCCCTGGAGATTGGCCTTCGCCACTGGAGTACCCCTGGATGTGTGCCTTTGCCACCGGAGTAACCCTAGAGATGGGCCTTCGCCACTGGATTCCCCTGGATGTGTACCTTCGCCACTGGACACCCCTGGATGTGTGCCTTCATAATCTGGAGTACACCTGGATGCGGACCCTCGCCACTGGAGTAACCATGGAGATGGGCTACGCTGCTGGATTGCACCTGGTGCTGCTGCTGGATGGGGTGAGTTTGATATTTGACATCACTATTTCTTCTTGCGCACTTTCGTCAGATTTGTACATGTTACTTCAGGTTAGCCTATGGCATAAGACCATACGTTTAGGATGTAAGACTGGAGGTTAAATGAACATTGAATATGCTGCACTTTGTGTTATTTTCATATGTATACTGCGTTCAGCTCAGTACAATCCCATGATTTGTTTGATGTACTTCAGATCAGCCACCAGATGCCAGCAACCCTTCACATCCCTCCGCCTCCCATCCCAGTCAGCTACCCCTCCCAGTCCCAGTCCCAGTCCCAACCCAATCCTTACCTCCCCACCCCCACCATCTCCTTTTTCTTTTCTTCTACAGTTGCATTTTTCATGATTGTTCCCTTCCCCTCCCCAGTAGGGCCCCTGATCAGTGTCAGTGGGCAGTGCAGCACCAATGTCCCCAAAACTGCATATGTATATATACGTTAGTCTGTTTTGAAAGGAAAAGTTTTCATTCTCATAGTAAAATAACTAAAATAAAAAGGTTTAATTTTTAAAAATCATGTTTTCAAATTTCCACATATGCCATTACATTTTTGGGCAATTAGGCAAAAAGTGAGACTCGTTTTGGTCTGTGATGGCCTTTCACTGTTCTTTGGGAAGGGAAAATTCTGCATCAACTTTTTTTTTTATCTGAGAGTTGAAAAAAAAATTGCTCAAAGATGAAAACAGAAAAATGTTATGACCCGCATGTCAAATGGTGTTTTGGCTTTGGTAAACATCCATCGAATAAATGATCAGAAAAAAATTTTGCTGTTGGATAGTTAAACGGACTAGGTGCATATCAAATCGATTTTGCTTTGACCCTTTACCAGATCTTTCTTTCATGTATCTCTTTGGCTTTTTTTACAAATCTTAAAAAAAAAATTAAACTTTCATAGGAATAGTACAGATAAGCCAGTCCATTTGCTCTGTGTGTGTGTGTGTGTGTGTGTGTGTGTGTGTGTGTGTGTGTGTGTGTGTGTGTGTGTGTTTTGGTTTTTTTGCATGCTTTACATTGACATGTCAAAGGCATACACACAAGTTTATGAGCTACCAAATTTATGATAAGGGATGATATTGGTGGTTTGTTGTGTACAGTCAGTCCTGAGTTGTCCTAATTCAGCAGTTATGTGGTTTCCAAAACAAGGGGTTATCTGATTGCAGAGGGTGGGTGTTTGGGGGTGTCTTCAATCCATGACTGGGGTAATTTCAAAGATGGCTGGGTTGTGATTCGAACCTGCAACCTTTTGATCTTGATTCTGATACTCATCCTATTAAAAAACAAAAACAAAAACTCACTCACTCCTGTTGGTCACAGATAAAAAAAAGACTGTTGCAGTGATATGAGTCTGAAATTATCTTTCATGGTTTAGGGGATACCATATAATTCTTTTTTCTTTTTCTTTTTTTTTTGGGGGGGGGGAGGGGGGGGGGGAACAGCAAATGGACTGTCTTATTGTTTTGCAGAATTTTCCCTCACAATAGGTGTGCAAGTAATGTTTCAGTGTGTGCACAGTTTATTCTGACCTGTATGTCTTTTAAACTGTGCACTTATCTGGTTATAAGGTTTAAAGATGCAGCTTTTTTTATAATATTTCCAATTATTGCATGTTGTTTGTTTGTTTGTTTAAGAGGGGGGTAGGGGCGTGGGCTAGCCCCCAGTGGGGCAGCACACGCACGCACACTGGGGTGTGCCAGGGTGCGCCATCTCATGGTAGCTCCCAGCACTCCACCTCGCTGCCCAAGGGCAGGCCGTGCACTGGTCAGTCTCCCTGTCCGACCCCCGGCAGACCCCCCGGGATCCTCTGGCCCCCCAGCACCACACCTGGGCGGTTCTGGTAGGCCCATTCTTCCTCTTGTCTCGTAACCGTGGAGGCATGTCCCATTAGTGGAAGGTTTCACTTTCAGTGCTGTGGTTGTGCTGTCTGGCTTGGCGGTGACAGATTCCCTTTTCTCCCAGAAAGGGGCTTTTGGGCCGCACTCCTTTTCAGATTCTAGTATTTTTTTCTTAAGGTATGTGTGTGCTACATTTGCAGTCTGGTTGTGTATCAGACAGCCAGATTTTGCTTGAGAGGTGATTTCATTACCAGCATCATTACTTTTACACTGGGAAAGCTTTTGTTCGCTTGGGAGACTTTTGGCGGCTAGCCAAGTCAGCCCCCAAAAGTAGAGGGGGCACATTATGATTTTTAAACTTTGAAACGTTTTTGTTTTTAACTTTTTTTTAGACATGTAGTCACCGGTCGAAGGTTCTCTATCACAGACATAAATCTGTTGGTTAACTTTGTCCAACATGTCACACACCTGTTGCTGTTTACTGTGGTAGGAGGCTTTGTTTCGGGAAGGTTGTACATAGGTGAGGTTCTTCAGGCAATTCCTGTTTAATTCTATAGGCAATTCCTGTTTCATTCTATAGGCAATTCCTGTTTCATTCTATAGGCAATTCCTGTTTCATTGTGCAGGCAATTCCTGTTTCATTCTACAGGCAATTCCTGTTTCAGCCTACATGTAGGCAATTCCTAAAATCAGTTCCTGTTTCAGTCTATAGACAATTCTGTTTCAGTCTGCATGAGCAAGACGGCCCTTTTCATTTTGTCTGCAGTCACTATAGTTGAAGGTTCTCACTTAAGTGCCAGCTACTACCTGTTGCAAAATCTGACACACAAATTCCCCCTTAGCGGGTTTCTACTCTACCTGAGGTTTCTAATGCTGTCTTTGCATCTCTCTCTCTCTCTCCTCTCTCAAAAAAGAGGGAAAAAAGGAAGAAAAAGCGAAGAGCACACACACACACACACACACACACACACACACACACACACACACACACACACACACACACACACACACACACACACACCACACACACACACAACAACAACAGCAAAAATAAATGATTTAACCTTCCTGTCTTAAATTGAACCCATCCTGGTTTGCCCATTATCATAGTTCATAACAGAAATTGTCCTAGCTCCAGTGACCTTCGTGGATTCCACTCATGACCGGGGAGGAATACTACTGAAGGACAATCACATGGAGTTAGGTGCAAGAGAAAAAAAAAGAAAAAAAAAAGTTAAAATGAGCATTGCAGAAGTTGCCTAACTTCAGCAACCTTCGTGGATTCTACTCATGACCGGGGAGGAATACTACTGAAGGACAATCACATGGAGTTAGGTGCAAGAAAAAAAATAAGAAAAAAAATAGGCATTATAGAAAGTGTCCTGACTTCAGCAACCTTCGTGGATTCCACTCATGACCGGGGAGGAATACTACTGAAGGACCATTGCATGAAGTTCAGGTGAAAAAAAAAAAAAAAAACCAAAGGGGCATTATAGAAATTGTCCTGACTCAGCAACCTTCGTGGATTCTACTCATGACCGGGGAGGAATACCACTGGAGGACCATTGCATGAAGTTCAGGTGCAAAAAAAAAAAAAAAAAAAGTAAAACAGATGGACATATAGAAATTGTCCTGACTTCAGCAACCTTCGTGGATTCCACTCATGACCGGGGAGGAATACTACTGGAGGACCATTGCATGGAGTTAGGTTTAAAAAAAAAGAAGAAAAAAAAATGAAAGACAGATAGATAGAAAGATAAAAAAAAGGGCATTCCATAAATTGTCCTGACTTCAGCAACCTTCGTGGATTCCACTCATGACCAGGGAGGAATACCACTGAAGGACCATTGCATGAAGTTCAGGTGCAAAAACAAAAGAAGGGGGAAAATAAGCATACTGTGCAAAGTTTAACAAACATCAAGAGTTTGCAGGAAATTTGAAAGATTTTATGGGAACACACACACACACACACACACACACACACACACACACACACACACACACACACACACACACACATTGTCATTGAGAATTACTTCGTGGTAGCTGTGATATAGTCTTTGTTGCTTGCACGGTTTGAAGTCACTTTAATTAACTCACTCATGTTCTTTTTGAAACTCCTGGGTAAATTTTCAAGTTCAATGAAGTGATGTAACACTGAGTCCACACATGACCAGTTAGATGCCACCTCTTTTTATAGATAGGTGCCCCCTCATCAAGTGGGTGTGAGGGTGGGCTCCCAAAGCCTAGAAAAGATTCCCAGGAACGTTAAGTGCAGTAAAAGTATATGATGCTGGTTTTGAAATTACTCTCTCCTGCACTATCTGGTGTATGCTCATGAAGTCAGTGCTGTAGATTTACTGCACATGCACTCAGCGCAGCTGTCTCATATACTGTTAGGGGATGATGATACGAGAAAGGTAACGCATCCTATCTGGCGGGGATGGTTACCTCTCTCATTCATCAACCCTTCACGGCATGTGGTACAGCTTTAGTGCTGAGTGGAATGTGCAGTAAACTACAGCAATGGCTTTATGAGTTGTCTGGTAGTACAATTAGGCTGCCAAGCACACACATACTGGATGAAAGGAATGCTGGAACTCTGGAAAGGGGTGCACAACCCAAAAGTCTCCTTTCTGGGGGATGAGGGACTCTGTCGCCGTCAAGTCAGTGCGGCACAACTGCAGTACTGATTCCTTCCACTGGTTCCACTGGTTGCGGGACAATGAGGAAGGTGGGCCACCAGGATCGACCCAGAGTGTGGATGCTGGGCAAGGCAGAGGAGCGGGAAAGGAAGGGAAAGGGGGCTGACCGGGGGCGGCGGGGAGATCTGGCCATGCAGTGGCGGCCTCCCTCGAGCAGTGAGGGAGAGACCATGGGACGGCACACCCTGGTGCATCCTGGTGTGCGGGCGTGTGCTGCCCCACTGGGGGAGAGCCCACGCCCCAACCTCCCTCCGGCGCGCTGGTAATTATCATTGGCCATAGAGTAGGACAGCATTACAGTTTTTCTAGGGACTTAGTGCGTTTTGTTTCCGTTCTTCTAACAGTGTCCTCCAGTAACATCTTTTATTATTGCAGGGTGTCTGCTGAAAAGTGTTCTTTTTCAGCAGACAAAGTGCAACATTCTTTTTTTTTGTCTGAAATGTGAGAAAAACCTTGCAGAAGTGACTAATAATTGCTTTGAGTCGTAATTGTAGTAGTTGACTCAGATTCATGGTTTAATTTGTTTTTCGTTTTCTTTGCTTTAGAGCAGTCAAAATTTGTATGTCAAAATTCACATTTAAAAAATCACATTTTGAAATTGGTATTTCAACGTTTGTATGCAAGATCATACATTCCTTGGCACTCTAGCCCAGTTTTTCCCATGTCTTGTCACAAGTAACAAACTTGAAACGTTTCTGCATGGACCAGAAAATCCCCTGTAATAGGTTTTTCTGTATTTCACCATGTTGAGGCATGCATTTCACTATGGTTCAGTTCGCTTGTCTAATCCACAGGGCTGCATGAACAGCACTTTTTTTTTCTAACTGCATTGTACTGCATGATAAACTCACTCTTTTGGCTTTACTGCATGGTAAACTCATTGTCTTAAACTCATTCCTGCATGATAAACTCATTCTCTTGTTTTATGCGTGGTTAACTTTTTTGTGTGCGATAAACTTATATTTTTCTTGTTTAACTGCATGATAAACATCTTTTTTGCTTGACTGCATGCTTTACTGCACGCTAAATTCATTCCCTAACATTAACAGTAGATACGCAGAGGAATTCCTCATAGTTAATTCACTGTAATGTTGTTGTCTATGGCCAATGATTGTGTGTTAGTGGTAGTAGGGGGCGGGGGATCCTAGTATTTATCAGAAACACTGGAAACACCGCCAGGAACACCAATAGGCAGGTGTGTGTGCACACACAAATGTATGTGTGTGTGTGTGTGTGTGTGTGTGTGTGTGTGTGTGTGTGTGTGTGTGTGTGAGAGAGAGAGAGATGTGATGACACTACATGTAAAACCAGCTTACAACCGTAATGCTGGGGTTTTTGTTGTTGTTTTTTCATAAATGCAAGGAGTTTTCTTCTATCAGAGGGTTATTTTCCAACTATATATTGCAATGATTCCATCTTGGGGAAGAAAAGTAGTTTGTACCATTTGCTTCACTGTTTTGTTTTTTTCCTCAGTACCTTAGTTTTCATAGTAGATGTTTTGTCAAGCAAGAAAAAAAGAAATAGTAGAATTTCATTTATAAAGTCACAGTAAGGAAATAACACGGTCCTCAAGGTCTTCCCCAGCAAAATCATTTGGACAGAGTAAAAACAGATCCTAAAGATTCTGTTTATGGAAAAACACTTTAACAAATAGTATAATATCGTATTATATATATGGGATTAAAGAAGGCTCCATTACACGTAGCTTGCTAATCTTAGACCTGGTGTTTCTGGTTCCGTGGTGTTTCCAGTGTTTCTGGTAAATATTGGGATCCATGGGTGTGTTGTGTTGAGGCCAAAC
>JACVVK020000183.1:387500-412500 GCA_018292915.2 Batillaria attramentaria | reverse complement strand
CGTGAATCACACGCATTCCCCCACACACTGAAACATATTACAATCACGTGGTGCGAAGGGTCAGCTCAGCTATTTAAATTTCGGAATTTAGAATTGCATTTATTTTTCAAATTTGGTGGGCTGAACATTTCCAAAGCAGAGGGGGAGGAAGCCGGAGTACCCGGAGAGAACCCCCGACGATCGGCCCGAATGAACCGAAATATTTTACACAAAAGTCGGAGAGCGAGACTGATTGGGGGGGGGGGGGGATCCTTCGGTCGGCTGCAACTTGAACTGCACTTCAATGTCGACGCACTCATGGGGTGGGGATTTGGTGCTTATTACACTATTTACTTGTTCAATCATATTATTTACTTCATTGTTAAGTTAATCAGTTTAGGCTAAATTTGGTAGGGGGCACTGACTTGGGGAGGGGAGGGGGGGGGGTATGGAACGGGGTGGGCCGGAGGGGGTGAGTGGGGGGTGGGGGTGGAGAGGAAACTTTCTTCTATGGAATATTACCCTTGTAACCCACTTTCCATTGCCCGCAGAGAGGGAGAGAGAGAGACTGAGAGAAAGAGAGATTGATTTGGAAAAACCACATCACTCCCTCGTGCATTGACTTTGATCGTAATCCCACCTGACAACCGACATGGACCAAATTGTTTGCAGCGCTGTTGCAGCCTAGTCTTATTTTGCTGTCGTGCTTCGGCGTATGGTGCGTGCTGCTTTTGTTGTTGCCGCTATTCTGGTACCGCCATATCGTGCGGACAGGGATGTGCTCCTATTTCGGTTTGTTTACGCCTGCCCCTGGTGGTGTGGAGAGATATGCTTGTGTTGTGGTTTTGTTTCCACCCCTGCTGCTGTTGCTGTTGTGTGTGGGTAATAGCTGATCTCCCTCCCTGGCCGGCTTCCCATCTCCACGCCCTTCCCACACCCCCACCGCCCTCCACCCCCAACACCCCCTATCCAGCCCTCCCTGACGCCTTCCATCCGCCTTTGTTTCCTCCCTTGTTGTATTGTGTTTGATCTCCCTCTCAACCTGACCCTCTCCCAGTTCTCCCCCAACCCCTCCCCCCTCCCCCCCCCCTCTCTCTCTCTCTCGCTCAGTCTCTCTGTCTCTGTCTGTATTTCTGTTACCGGCCTCTCCAGCTCTTCATTACTTTTTTAAACATTTTTTTTTTACACCACTCGCCGGCGCGAATCAGTTTTCAGCGAGTTAAACTTGAATGTGAGTGCGATACGCCCCAGAACAGTAAGCCTGGAAACATTGCATAAAAATACTTATGTCAGTGAGCGTGACAGCACTGCTTGTCGTACGCGTAGTTTGTTGATTTTTTTTTTTTAAATACGGTTTTATACTTCAGGGGAATCTCAGTGGCCCCTTCCCAGCTTCACCACACGAATCTACAGCGGAAGACAAGCCGAGCTAAAGTGAAATTCACTTTTTAGTGTTTTTTTCACCGTAACCCACTCGAAGATACTTCGCCGGAGGCTCGGTAGCTACACTGAAAATGAAACCGCTGAGTGGCGTTTTTCGCCGTAAACCACTTAAACTAATCCTGTGGGCTGTATTTATTATTCAACCGTACTAACATGCCCACATTCATCATCATGATTACCTTCGTCGTCATCCATGAGCTAAAGTGAAATTCATTTTTCACACCTGGACAGTGACAGCGTCTGTAATTCTGACACTGAGCCAACAGAAGCGTCTTCGATGACGTGGGCGACCACACTGAGCGCTCCAGTACTCAGTGTAACAACAGTCGTAGACTTTGAATCTTCAACCGCTCGCGCAAAGTGAAAACATTGAAAACATGAATTCACTTTTTATGTCATTATCATCTCTCTCTCTCTCTCTCTCTCTCTCTCGCACGCACGCACGCACGCACGCACGCGCACACGCGCACACACACACACACACACACACACGTGTGAATCAAAACATCCGTTTATCGTTAGGATTCTTTATTACCACTTCCATGTTCATAAACAAACACCAAAACGTCGTCGTAGAAGCTCAATGTACATAATGGGATACGTCAGGGGTCGGAGCAGTCATGGCGAATGAAACAACACACACACACACACACACACACACACACACACACACACACGTTCCCTGCGCACACACGCACTCGCACAGGGCACAGAGCACACACAAACACGCACACCCTATAAAACAGACTGGAATGTAGGCACGCTCACGAACACTTTTCTTTGGCTATTTTGTTCTACAAGAGAGAGACAATGGCCGCAATGACAATAACATCTAGTTTCCCGAAGGGTAAAATATTTAAACATTCTCAACGTGTTTGTGCGAAACACACACACACACACACACACACACACACACACACACACACACACACACATACATATAGCTGAACAAACGTGCAAAAATAAACAATGTATTGTACCTACATAAAACAGATGACTGATGATGATGATACACTTATTTCAGGATAAAACTGTTAGGCACCAATGCCTGTTACATACTGTCCTGGAGAGAGGGGGGGGGGGGGGGGAGAGAGAGAGAAAATGCCTGGTAATGTCCCTAGTGTATAATAACACAAACGGAAGTGCTGGAAACAGTTATCTCCCCTGTGCTAAACAATACGAAACGAGAACCGATTCTGCATTCATCTCCGCGTGCCTTGTTAACTGACAGCATATCGATCAAAGAACGTTTCGCAACACTGCCTGTCCCCCGAGCTCTACATCGTCGGGCGTTGTTGTTTTAACCCTTACCAAGAAAAAACTGAGGGGGGAAAACAAAACCACCCACTCTCGTGGCATGTAAGGTTATGCGTCTGGGGGCTGCAAATGTTCGACCATCCAAGAAGCGTTTGCTACGGCAAAAAGTTTTTAATTTTTTTTTTAAACATTCTAAGGTTACCGAATGGCTTCACACAATGTAATTTGCGCTTACAAGTTTCGATCAAGAGTGCGCCTGTACGCTCGAAATACTCTATCCTGATGATTAGTACAGCTTTTAATGCGATACAATGCTTTCACTTCGCGCGAGCGGTTGAAGATTCAAATTCTACGACTGTTGTTACACTGAGTACTGGAGCGCTCAGTGTGGTCGCCGCGTCATCGAAGACGCTTCTGTTGGCTCAGTGCCAGCATTACAGACGCTGTCACTGCCCAGGTGTGTAAGTGGTGTGATATAGATGCCACGAAAGCAGCTCGGAACGACCTGTGAGCATAAAAATGGTAGCATTGGGTGCAATACAATGTTGTTTGGCTGTGAGAACGATAACTGCAACGGCCCGAAGCTGTTCTAGTCAGCCCTGTTGCTCTGCAAGGTTTTGGCAGACGCTGTGGTTTTCGGCTTGCATTCCGGCTCTAACTGCTTAGTGCTAGCTCGTGTGAGGCTGTAACTGTGAGTGTGTCTAAGTAACTGGTACGGTGCTAGGTAGTCTACAGTTCAGCCCGATAACTCACGTGTTCTATGCACAATACTTGGTTAGGGAACAGCATGCAGGCTATCTCAGGTTTGAGGTAGATTTCCGGGCTAAAGCGAGAACCGTAGACACTACCAGAACAGTTCCGAAGGATTCGTAGGCCTATAGATATGCCGAAAGCTAGGTCTTCACTTACTGACGCTTGTCAGTAAAACACACTACCTACCACCGAGCTGTGCTACAGCGATCTTTTTTGCACAACGTATCACCAACCTGAAATGCACGGTTTTTTTGCACAAAAGAAACTAAAATACCTTAAGTTAACAGTTGTTTGCCACTCGTGTAACTATAAGATATTGTGAGAAGAGTATTCGGTACGGCGTTGATGCGTTGGAGCACCAGAATCGGCCGCGATAAATCGGCCTCGCGATCGATCGAAGTTTGCACACTAAAATCTCGCCGATTTCGTCAAATTAGGCCCACTTACCGCCATTATGTGAGCTTTACCTGCTACACGCAGGTGCGCCAATCTTTTATAGAGGAGCAGATGCATAAAATATGCCGCACAAACTTATACTTTCTCATATACAATCCTAAACAGCAAGCTAGCGTGGGTTTACGTACGTATCGCCACCCCACAGCGTATCACAAACCAATGGCGACAGCAAACTGTTCGATTGTTCTTGTGACCCAAGGTGTTTTACGTTTTGTGCAATTACTTTGATTCATTCAATGAAACACCACAGGAAAAACAGCTTACCATGAAATCCACACTTTCAAAACCCCCCATCATGAAACCCTGTCTATTTGTAACACAACACACAGAAAAGATATATATTTTTTTAAATCACACTGGTGAAATGGTCCTGTTTTGGTTGTCATGCTCTCTGCTTCAAATTATCCTTTGGTTCTGGGGAATATATAGCATTCCCAATAAAATGAACCTTTCTGTAGAAATTTCTGGAAAAGGAAATGGAGTATTTTTGTATCTGTAATTTGAAGTATTTTCGGCACTGAAGGCTTTTTTTCATTTTCAAAATGTATGAAACAGAAGCAATTGTTTGCCGGAATTTGAAAGTCATTCAAGTGTGACGCACAGTTAAATGGTTGCAGCCCCCACTGCGAAGCAATCAGATTTGCTGGTCTGCTGGTTCTTTGACTTTTTCTAGTGTAGACTGCAGCCATACAATATCGATGAATGGAACTCAAGGGAAACTCGCCCATTCCAGCTGTAAATATACACACACAACAGAAATTCGCCACTTTCATCGTGCTGCATTTCTGGATCCATACGAATGAGTCCCCAGGATGTCATTTCAAGTCAGCTACTGGCGAAAATTGCCGGTTAGTACAGTATACGTAGCCGACTTTAAAAAAAAAAAAAAAAAAAACACACACAAAAAAACACAATAACCCCAAAACGAAATGCAATGAGTTACCCCCTAGTGGTTCATTCGCACTCACCCCCCTCATCCTTTAGGGGCGGTCGGTGGTCTAGTGGTTAAGACTTAGTCACTTATGCGAGAGGTCAGGTTCGAGTCCCACTCGGGGCGAAGAATTTTTCTTTCTCGTTTGAGGCACCGTTCATTCGGGCCGACCGTCGGGGGTTCCCTCCGGGTACTCCGGCTTCCTCCCCCTCTGCTTTGTAAATGTTCAGCCCACAAAATTAAAAAAATAAAAGCAATTCTAAGATTCCGAAACTTAAATTGCTGAGTTGGCCCTTCGCACCACGTGATTGTAAGGGGTTCGTGTCCAGTGTGTGAAAATGAGTGTGACTCGCGTGAGCGTGCGTGTTGGGTTTAGCTCGCGGCGCTTTGAGCCAAATATTGATATCCGACTAAGAAGAGGGATGGTTCATGCACAGTCCCTGCCAAAGAGTTACTCATACTTTTGAAACCTACTGTTTAGTTGCACTGAAAATACTCTTTAAAAGACCAACAAAAGCCTTAGTTTCAGTAACAATGACAAAACATGAACCTACAATGTTGAGTGATGGTATTTGGGAGCACTTTTGTCCAAAATGGTTAAACTGGTCAGACACCATTTTTATTAATGGATCACAGATTTTTCTTAAAGAAAAGTTTCCGGGGGCGGGGGGGGGGGGATACACTCTCATACGATATATTGAAATCCGCGTACCGTGTCGACGTCGACATGGTGCGCAGCGTACCGACGTTTCGCCAAACATTCACGACAATTCAACCACATTAAAATGGGATCACAGTTGTGCGAAGATCACGTACAGTACCAATGACTACACAGCTGTTAAAGCTTCATCGTAAAAAAAAAGGAGAAAAAAAAAAGCAGTGCATGTCATGAGACGGGTTGACCGGCACTTCGTTCATGTGTTCGGAAAGTATAATTATTATGTGATGCGTTCTGACGTGAAAGGTGGTCAATAGAAAACGAAGAGCTGTCAGGGTGTCGTCAGCAATTCAATGGAAAATGTATTTTAGTGATCTGCATTCGTCACTTGCTGTTGGTCGGCTTTTATTTTTTAATAGAAAATAACTTCTAGTGCGGATAGGGCACGTAGAGGTGGTCTTCTTGACTGGTCCTGGGGTCAAACCACTGATGACGGGGCAGCGAGAAAAAGGCCAGCACAAATATTTGGCCCCAGTCGGGATTCGAACTCAGGACCGGCCCCAGTATTGAAAGTCCAACGCTCTACCATTCGGCCACCCTTGCTCCCCATGGTGTCGAAATGAATGTAGCATTGGTCAACTAGTCCTGCAGAACACTTGTGAAACACGACTCAGCTCGTAACTCAGCCCGAATAATCCAACTCAAAACTCAGCCCAGCAAAACATCACGTGTTTTCTGGTGCGCAGCGCCTGAGTTGTGAACTGAACTTCCATCACGTTGATTTATGAAAAAACGAGGGAAAAAAGAAAAACAGACAGACAAACAAATACCCACAAAATTTTTCAGTCAAAGTCCGTCTGCGTTGTGTGTCATTCATAATTCCCGCTCAGTTCATGGACTACCTGCCTCCACAAAAACAGCAACAGTAAACAGACAGACAAAGAAACATGCAAACAAACAAATCAACATTCTTGGTCTAACTGTGTACTCGTACACTGAAGCTCTAGACAAAAAAAAAAAATGTTGTGGATACAGTCGTCACATTTGCCTTAAACACGAAACAACTGTCATCACATGTACCATTTGTGTACATTTCTTTCACATTTCCAACCGTCTTGAGATCACAGTCTTCAAAACAGTATCACGTATCACACGACAAGGTAATCGACCGTCTTTGATTGCTATCAAATTACTCAGTCAAATGAGGGTCTTCCCTCGTTATAGCTTTCTTGTGAATGAAACGGACAAGCCACTTCAGTGTTTATCAACGATCACAGTGTCTGCTCATGGTCCAACAATGCCAACTGTAAACTGAAGGCGATTGGGCCAAAGATGGCATGGTCTTTGACTGGGCATTCAGCAAAGTAAGTCATGGTTGAACCCGGTTCGCATGCCACGCAGCAAGTCTGCCCTGGGGCAATGGTGCCTTGAAACACGTTTGAAATACGTTTCAAATTTCTTTTTTTTTTTAAAGCGGCTTTAGCCATATATTAGTCTGTGGCATATTCTTGTCTGCTTTTCTTCATTCATTAGTCACAGACGGAGAATTTCCACAAGCTAATCTACAGACGTATACGCACTTTTGGTGTCCGGTCCGGTTTCTTTCGGTGTCTTGACCAACAAGACAACACCTACGTACGGTGCACGTTTTCTCACTGTCAGCTCGCTGCTCCCCAGATGTATACACGCTTCTGACATTCAAGAGAGTTTCTCTTATACCTTGAAAAACATGACAAAGCGTACTGTGGACCGTTTCTCACTGTCTGTTGAGGCCAGTTTAGGCGATACTATTTGTGCGTTATCCGAACTTTCTACCATTTACGTTCTGGAGTTTGGAATGATTTCAGAATAACTGCCCTCTCCAGAGAGTTTGACGACAAGCGCCGAATGGGAAGCGTTACTCGATTCACCCCAGTTTCGTCCCGAATACCCGTTGACGGACAAACAGTTGTTGGAGGATTTCGTAAACGGTGAAGATTGACTCCGGTAAGCCTTCCTGGGCATCGGGGAACGCGTTGGCCGCCAGATTGCCAGGAGAGTGTTCCTGAAGTCTCTGCTCATTGAACAATAGAGCACGAAGTTCACGCCGTTGTTGATCAGCGCTAGCATGTCCATGAGATCCCCCAAGGGAACGTACACGTGGAAGAAGAAGTTGGCCAGTGTCACGCTCAGGAAAATCAATATAGCCTGAGGAAGCTCCGTCACCACGAAAAGAACGATCACCACCAACAGCATGCGTGTGGTGCGAGAGTTGTCCGTCCCTGTTCTTCCGCTGGAGACGGAGACTGTCGAAGTTCTCCGAAGCCTCTGGCGGAGATTTGCTCGCAGCGTGGTGAGCAGGAGCCCTCCGTAGACGACCATGAGAACGCAGGGGAGAAGCTTGGCGAGGATGGAGTAGATCCACAGATTGAGAAGCACGATGGGTTTCGTGTCGTTCGTGGCCAGTTTAAGATCATCCATTACCCACACAGTTCTGTTGTCCCGCAGCTGCACACACGAACATACGCAATGGATTAATTAAAGACACACACACGCACACACGCACGCACGCACGCATACACTTCATCGCGGATTTCTCCAAGAAGAACCGTGAAACGTAATCATTCAACTTGCTTTTTGCACTTCCCTTGGAATGTGAGGCCCCATGGGCTCGCCTTCACGCGGCGGGGCTGATTTCGCCAAGCTTGCCCACCCCTTTTGCTCTTTCTTTACTCTTATTTCTGCCTCCATCGGTCCATTCACCTGTCTTTTGCTCTCTTAAAGTCTCCTCCGGGGGGAGGTCAGTAAGCGGGTGTCTGCTGACCCTTGGTCCAGTGAGACATCTGAGGGTCATTTCTGAAGGCCGACTTCACTGGATTCCCCCCACCTGGTCTTCACCCTGGCGGGCTTTGTTCGCAGCGCCCTGCTGGTGCTGCTGAACACCCGTCATGTTGAAGACCTTCACAACGCACCCCTCTCTGGTGCGTTGTTTTCCCAAACCGCCTCACGGCGGGGAGGTTCCGTGTTGGAGCGGTCTGTTCTCCAACTGCCTCCCAGGCATGTTGTCTTCATTGGCAACTAAGGAATTTTCCCTCCTACCTCTCTGTCTATCCCTCACCAGCCCATTCACCTGTATCTTTCTCTTTAAAACCTCCCAAAATTTAGCCGCTCTGTCCTTCCTCTCTTCCCTCAGCTGATTTCTGAGTTCGGCCCTTTCATCTATATTTCTTCTTTTTAACCCCTCACTTACGTCTGCACTACCAGTGGTTAGGAATAAGTGATGTTGGGCTTATGCTGCAAATTGGTTTATTGCGCCTAGGAGATGATAAGTTGCAATATTTGCTGTATATGCGCTTAGTATTTATCTTTGTTGTACCTAGTTGTAATTGTCATTTGTTTTCTACGCTTTTTTGTAACCGGGAGTTCGAGAAATTAGCATGAAGGTGCAGCGTCTCCTGCATGTCCTAGGTTTATATAGCCCCGTAGACCAGTTTGCATCCTTTGTTCAACGTTACATTTTTTGTTTTTTTCATGTAGTGCAGGCACACTCAGCCGCGAATTAGTCTTTGTGGCTTGCGCGGCTTTAAGCCCTAAAAACTCACTCACTCACTCACTCACCCCCTTGGAATGTGAGTGAACGCGCGCGATTTACGTGAGCGTGTATGTTGATTTCAGTTCATTATTATTATAGTTTAACGGCGCAAAGAACCAAGCAGTTTGATTTTAGTATGTCTACACTAGCGACTCTCCTGAAATGCTTTCGCCCTTGCTCTTGGCAGAAATCTGCCCCCCCCCCCCCCATCGTAATACATGTAATTCAAGTATCCTCCTCCACCCCGCTACCCTGCCCCTTTCTCTCCAACTGGTGTAGTCCAGCGTAAAAATATCTAAAATTGGTTTCAGTTCTTTCATTTAAAAAATCTAATTATCCCAAAAACTATAATCTCACTTAAATTCAAGTGGGGAAAAAACTTACCTTAAACGGAAATATCTGATTGGTCAGATAGTTTGGCACTAGCCCAACCACAGAAAGGATGGTAACCACGAGGACAGACAGGCGCGCGCGCACGAGCCGGCGCATGCGCGTGAGGTGCCCTTTGGCGGGGGAGTAGATGTGCTTGTATCTGAAGATGGCGAGCGTCACCCCAAGCCATACAGACACTGTGTGTGTGGTGGCCGAGAAGTTGATGTGGAATATCATGAACTGCATCCATGCTTTGCTGAAAAAATCGATTGGAAAAAGTCAGTTAATCAATCAGTAAGTCAGTCGATCGACCATTCATCGTGAATTGATAGTCAGCCTGTCGGTCAAAACCTCCAGCTGTAAGTCGGTGTCACTAAGCAACCGAAAACCATCATGAAAAAAAAAAAACAATAACAACAAAAAAACGTACGACACAATTACGTGTAAATTAAATCAACTGTGTTCTACCCAACGACGCTCATACTCATCAGTTTGACCAAATAATTCACTGATGTCATCAAATAATAACAACAAAAACAGTAACAGCAAGAATAAAAATATTTCTCAGAAATCGCTGCTGACAATAGCTAGGTAGGTAAGCTGGGTTTAACATCCACACCACAAGAGTGACTGGAGAGGGTCCTAACGGGCAGGTTATGGGGGGAGGGCGGTTGGGGGGGGGGGGTCAATTATCCCAAGGGAACTTTGATGTAACCCTGACTGTGATGGATCTGTGTTGCGCAAACAGATCCAGTTATACAATCAAAATGAACAGTGGTGCAATGGAACTGCTCGGAACAGCTCAGCGGTACAATTGAACTCTGTTGTCAAAAGGCTGCATGCACCCGCTACACTATACATTGGACTGGGTCCACTAGATCTGTTGCATTTGGATTTGATTTATTGCCACATTGACATAATATCATCAACTGGACGCTTCGAAACCGAAGCGACTGTTTACAAACGATAGAAATTTTATTTAAGAACATTATTATAACCATGCAACGCACCTGTTTTTCTCTGGCGATAACTCCCAAGGGGAGAATATGCAGTAGAAGTGCATGGCGAAAGGGACGTAACTCGCCATGGTAAACATGTCGAAGACGGCCAGCCAGGTAAGGATGCAGTTGATAGGAGTACGCATGTGCCGGCGCGTCAGGACAGTTATGTTAATGATGTTCATGGGGATGCCAAAGAAGCACACCAGGAGGCTGAGGTAACCATGGACACCCGCGTACCACTTGTGGAACTGGTGCAGACCGTCGCTCTGAAACCCGCTGTCATTCATCTTGGTTGGTGCTTGTCTCGGACGCTGCGATTGGTCGGCGTGAAAACTTCCCCCAAAAAGTAGGCCTGAAGTGATTGGTCAATTGAGTATACCCTCCGACACTCAGAACAGTGACTGGTCCACAGCTCTCAGATGAGGTCAAAATCAAGGTCTCAATAGGGAGCGTTGGCTCTTTGGTCAGAGAGTATCAGATGTAGGCATGCAGCTCTTACAGTTGCCACACCGGTAGTACTACAACAGACGGTTGCGTCGCACGATGTTCCCTCAGAACGTACTGCAAGTGTTCACTGTACTGTGCGGTGCTTCCGTCTCCCATCTCTGCAAACAGCATTGCAAGTTCTTGTTAGATTGAATCAGGAACTGCTATTTTCGTAAAGCGGGGGGGGGGGGGGGGGGGGGGGGGGGCTCGGGGCTGGCGGTTGACTGAAGGGGGAGGGCCGATGAGACAAATGGGGGAGAAAGACACATTTCTTAGAGTTGGGGAAAATGATACGGGAAATTGTCCCTCAGTCGGTGGCATTCATTTTAACTAGGAACATGTTGCGAGTTTCCATGAAGTCTTGTGTGCGTGCAATGTTCGGTATTGGCAATCAAGCTGTCAGTAACGAGGCCTGTTAATGTTTCTCATCAGGAACTAAGCCAACCAACATTTGTGTTTTGCATTTTTGTGGGTGGGTGCTTGGGAGATAACGTCCTTTTTCACCACGTATTTGAATTTTTTTGTATATGAAGACACATGTAAACTTTATGGGGGAAATGAATGTACTTTACGACTGAAGTACACGTTCACGACAACAAAAATGGGTGAACGCTAATGAAGACGACAAATGAAAAAAAAAGAAGAAGAAGAAGAAAAAAAAGGCAGCATAACGCCCGATGGTGTCCTGTTCAAATAAAAAGGGCAGAGTATTGGGGGAACGATTGAAACGAAAGGAAAAAAAAAACTGATTTTGCGAGACAGATCGCAAAAAGCTGCCCCGGGAGTAGACGGATCAAGTGTCATTTTGTAGAGCTGGGTGTGAAGCAATTTTGCAGGAACGTTTCCTTCGATTACATGACCCTGTCAACAGTTCTGAGAGATGTCGCAACCCTCCGCCGTGATCTAGTGCGTCTCCACACAACGAGAGGTTAAAACCTGGCTAGCTGGCTAGCTCACGGCTGAGGGGTCGAGGGGGGGGGGGGGTTAACTCTTAAGAGCCAGAGGGCGACCACTCCCTTACCCACTATATGATAAAACTTGTTCAAAAGAACAAGCCACTGCACACCAGTAAGAGCCATTTCAAGCCATGTGCTAACACGTGCGCCTTTAGTATAAGTAATACAGTATGTGTGCTTTTGAGAACAGATCGATTGACAATGGGAAAATTAGTTAACGAACGAGTTTGCCTTTCCTCTCACAAACGCGCACTTCTTCGCACTATTTGGACGGACCCTCAGTGCCTGCGACTCGCAGATTCCGGGCTCCTCGCTTTGTTTGGGAGTTTAACGTCCACCACATAAGGGTGATATCAAAGACGGGGCAACGAGAAAAAAGGCCAGCACAAATATTTGGCCCCCAGCCGGCGGGATTCGAACTAACGACCCGAGCATTGAGAATCGAACGCTCCACCATTCGGCCACCCCGGCTCCCCGGGGCTCCTCGCAGACCTTCAAGTGGTTTACCCCCGTGGAAACTGATCCACGTCAGATAATTGGACCAGCCGCCAACATGAACATGCCCTAAAAAAAGGGTCTACAGTCGAGGTCTCACTTTCCAATGAATTAGCCGAAGATCATTACGCCGCTACTGCGTAGTACAAAGGCAAGCTGCAGGGAAGCGAACGGCCGCGTGTGACTGTTCTTTCTCCATTACTCAAATTGGTCAATGGGCCTAGTTTCTCGTGTCTCAGCACGGTCACGCAAAGCACATTTTGAACCTGCCGCGGCCACTTTCTCTCCTGTTGTTTTCTGGCACAGTTTCCTGGGGGGGGGGGGGGGGAGGGGGCTGGGGGGGGGGGGGGGGTCTGAGTGAGAAGGGAGGGGGGTCCAGGGGGATACGTGACATTTTCTCTTCTTCCGTCTTCCCCTACGTCAGCAGTGGGAGGAGCAGGCTGGGCGCGTGCAAAATTTCTCTCTCTGGTTATCGGCGACTTCGTAGAATACTGATGGACGTAGCGTGCAAAGATGAAAGCATTTTGCTTCGAAGAGTCGCAGGTTCATGGGAATGATAGCCCTTCTCCCCCCCCCCCCCCCCCTTTCATCTCCCCCCCACCCGACCTTACACACACACACACACACAGAGCCAGCTTCTACTATTGCTACTACCTACTACTAATAGTACTACCAAATAGGAAAAGAGCTTTGGTATGTCAATACTCGGGTCGTGAGTTCGATTCTCGGCTGGGGCCAAATATTTGTGCTGGCCTTTTTGTCTGCTATCACCCATATCTGGTGGAAAAGGACGTTAAACCCTCAAACATCCACCCACCCACCAAGCAAGAAAAAAGTGAATCAAGAAAGTGTAGGTGGACGGGAGAATGTATCACTACAGTTTAATTTGTTGGTGGTGGTGGTGGTGGTGGTGGTGGTGGTGGTGGTGTTCTTCTTGTTTTTGTTTGCTTTTTGTTCTTGTTGAAATCTTAGGTGTTTTGATGGGTTCACGTCTGTCCACCAGGATAGCCGAAAGGTAGAGCGTTGGACTTTCAGTGCTGGGGTCGTGAGTTTCCCACCTGGGGCCAAATATTTGTGCTGGCGTTTTCCTCGTTGCCGCATCTTGGTATCACCCATACGTGGTGGCAAAGGACGTTATCCAGTCTCCCCCCTCCTCTGTCCACCGCAAGGTCGATTTCAAGCCTCTACATAGCCTGCTCGGATTCGAACAAGGGGCCTACCGATCTCGAGCCCGGCCATGGGGTGGTCGAACCACCAGACTCCCCGATCGTTTCCCTCGACGTGACGTCTGCCCACTGTGTTTTAGCGCGGTCTGAGGCAAGACACGACATTTCCGCTAGCTGCCTGAGTCATGGCGATAGACCGAAGCCCAAGGAACAGCAATTTTCTGCCTCATCGGCGTAAATGGGCCGAACCCCAGGGGCACGCCACTCTGAGAGAATCCGTGAAAGGCATTACTGCCCCTTAACATTGCTCGCCGCACGTAGCCTGAATTTACTGACCCAGTTTTTCTCCGATTCGGGATTTTGCTTCCACTTTGCATTGTCAGATGTCTCAAATACGCATACACGCACAAAAAAAGTTCATTCAATAACTACTCGCAGAAAACCACATTTCTGACACTGAAGGGGCAGGAAGAAGCACGGTTATTTGATGACAAGCAGGGAACTTAAACCAGCACCCTGTTGGGAGAAACAAAACAAAAGGAAAGGAAAAGAAGAGCAAACCAAATCAAATAATTAGGGCAGCCTGTCACGCAACAGGAAGAACAAAATGTCCAGGAAGCAAATGTCCACTTAGCACGTGCGTCAGGCATCACGAGCCTTGTTGGCCAGGTTGTCATCAACACAAGATGTTGTTCGAGTCAAAAGTGCGACCGCGATTACGGACGACAGGTGTAAAAAATAGAAATAGTCGTAATTTGACTGACGCTCTAGTGCCTTGTGATAGCCAGTCATTCAATCAGTCAGTCAGTCAGTCAGTAGATTGGTCGATCGATCGATCAGTCAACCAGCCAAGCCAATCAATCAATTAAAACAACAACAACAACAACAACACCCCAACTATTCACCAAAGAACCATTTTTTAAACTTTTGGAGTCGTAGCACAAATACGATTACACAACTCCTTTTTAATGTAAAATATTGGGCTTTTAGTTGTAAAGTGTTGTGTTTTTTAAATTGTAGACATTTTAGGCTTTTTATTGCCAAAATTTTTTTTTGCTGCCCCAACTCTTTTTGCCAGTTCCAGTGGTGTTCCTCCCAGGTCATGGGTGAAATCCACGGAGGGCTCGGAAGCTTGGGCAAATTTTATTATGCATGATGATGGAGATGAGGATGATGGTAAGATGATGCTATGGAGGTCCGTGTGCTTTGGGACTGCGGGACAGGGCAGGACAGGGCCGCATTCCACGCTTCCTGTCATAAATATCCCGGCATTAACCAGGCCCGGGAACTACGGCACTTGCAGTGCCTGCCGTGTAATCATCCACATCATAAGACGTGTCATACCAATGGAAGCACCCCCAAAGTCGCACCCGTGAAGTGGGTGAATCTCGGCTGTGTGGCAACAGCCTCCCCGTTGGGCCCATAGCACACCCGCTCTGGGCAGGAGCCGACCTAGGTAGGAAAAATCCCGCTTGCCTCGGCTGGGACCCGAACCCGGGTCTCCCGGTTCATGGTCTGGTCCGAAGTGCTAACCACTACACTACGGGGGTTGGTTTATTGTAAAATGTTGTTCTCTTAGAAGAAGAAATAAGAATAGAACGAAGAATAAGAAAGAATAAGAAGTGGAAGAAGGACAAAAAGAAGAGGTGCAACACCCAGAACTGATAACAACACTGTCGAATATACATGAACTGTGGCTTTGGCTTGACGAAGTTAAGTGTTTGTTGTTTACGAACAGCAAAACAGACAATAAAAAAAGAATAGACCGATCTGTCATCGTCGGTAGAACCAGAGCAAACACATCAGAGAACAAAACTGCACATAGTTATGCATTCGTTATGAACACAGTTGGGGGAGAAAGAGAATGTCTCGAATGATGGATGGAGCGAGCCGACCCAGCAATGCCGAAACACTAGCTCCCCCTGGTGAATCCATCACCATTCCCCGGATGACAGAGGGGCATAACCACGCCGAGCATCAGAGAAGGCTCCGGAATCCAGCCGCCTTGCTCCGGTGAAGGAGAATGGCTTTTGCCCAACAAATTGTCTGCCCGTTGGAGGGAGCAAACTAATGGTCTCCCCTGGGGGTGGCGGAAGTTGTGGCTTACATGACAAACGGCCAGAAAACGAGGACGGAACGACACAAGAACAACAGACGGGCGAGATGCTTTCGGACGTGGAGTTTGTGGGTCACTAGAGTACGCGACAAGATGCACGGGTCCCAGGGGAAGCAGGACCTCCACCTGGTTGAAATGCCGATGAAGCCGCAGAACTATTTTTCTCCTCCTCGTTGGAAACAAGAGATCTCCCTCCTCGTTGGAAACAAGAGATCCGAGATAAGAGATTGGTTGGCTGGTTTGGCTGAGAATTTAACGCCTTTTAATATTCACCACATACGGGTGATATCGAAGACGGGGGCAACGAGGAAGATGTCAGCACGACATTTTGGCCCCCAGCCGGGACTGGAACTCACGACCCGAGCAATTGACAGTCCAACGCTCTGCTAGTCGGCTATTCCCCTGAGACAAAAGGAGTAAGGTCTCAGGAAAGAGGCATGTGGTCAGGAGGAGTGTCACTAGGCGATGTATTGGGTGGGGGCTGGGCTGGGAGGGGGGGGGGGTATAGGGGACGTGGGAGGGAGGGGGGCAGGGGTGGAGGGGTTGGAGACACGCAGGTCACCGAGGTGCAAGGACGCATAAATAATCGTGCAGCTCCCCCTCACCACACCTTCCCCAGGAAAACAGCGCTAAGTCCTTGACTTCTTGGAACCTCACTGTCGCATACGGTTTTCCTTGATTGCGGAAGGGGGGAGGGGGGGGGGGGTACTGGAGACACGCGGGTCATGCGAGTGCAACAAACATAAACAAAAATGGCCTTCTCTGCAAGAAAGCCTCCTTCGGTCTTCCCTTTTTGGAATCTCAGTGTCACCTACTATATGTTTTTTTTGTTGGGTTTTTTTTTGCGGGAGAAATGGGAGGGGAAAGAGAGGGGTATAAAGGCTGGAGACACGTGGGTCCCAGGGTGCAAGAGAGCATAAAGAATCATGCATTTCCCCTCGGGGAAAACAGCTTCTGCGTTCTTGTTAGAATCTCAATGTCGCCTGTTCTTTCTTTTGGATAAGGAGGGTAAAGGGTGTGTGTGTGGGGGGGGGGGGGGTAAAAGATGGGGTGGGGTGGGGATGGGGGGGGGGGCGTGTCACCCGGGTGCGAGAAACTAATCATGCATTCCCCTCGAGAAAGCCTCGTACATTCTTCACTTCGTGAAATCGAAACGTCGGCCACTGTACGTTCTTGGAATTTCAATGTTCTAAGCAGTGTCTTCCATCGATAAGCTTGAATAGCGGCCGAACACATAGTGACTGGTATAAACGGCTGTCTCAATGCTGGAGTCTTGAATTCAGTTACCGGCTCGATTTGTTTTAATGGCTTTTCCGTCTCATCCCTACGTGGGGACACACACACACACACACACACACACACACACACGCACGCACGCACGCACACTGGACTGGTAGTGCCACACTATAACGAATACCGAGACCTGCGGTTGCCTCCAAGGCTTGGTCGCCTCCGTTTGTCTTTTTGCTATGTTAGTCAAACTCAGGGTAAAAAAGAAAAAGAAAAACAAACAGATAAACAACAACAACAACAAAACCCACGCTGTTCGTGAAAGGAAGCGAAAAGAATAACGCGCAAGGGAAATAACTCCTAATGTGGGTTGGGATTGGAAAAGACGGATCGGGAAGACAAATTTGAAGCGGCTAAGCATTACAAGATAGCATGTAGCCCTCAAAACCCAACCCACCAACAGCAAATACACCGTCTAAGATCTACATGGACGTCACAGAGTCTGAAAAATCACCTCAGGGTCATTGAAATAAAATATCAAATGGAAATGTCATGAGACGGCGCCGCCCGGGCTGACGCAAGTGTCGTAATTCGAGTCATTGCACATTCTGCGTGGATACAGTCGAACGTATCTTGGAAAGCCCCGCAATCACGGGGTGTACTCAAAAAAGCCGAGGGTGTTCGCTGTGCTACTCCGCTCTAAATACTAGCACTGCCATGTCAGAGGGTATAGTTATATGGGGGCTGGGCCGCTATTGCGCGGGTCCGCTAGTGCGCGGGTCCGCTAGTGCGCGGGGCCGCTATTGCGCGGGAATGAAATGTTCGGTTATGATTGTTCTGTTTTGTTGCCTTATGCGCGAGGATTGCAATGTAATTACCTTAATGAAATAAAAGCAGATTGTCTATTCAACAGTCTTTGTCTTTGTAGTGATGCAAAGCAAATGTGAAGTAGTATAATTATATGGAAAATATTGACGATTTTCCAAGGAACCCACTGTTTTTGTGAAACCCATTTTTTTTCAAATGGAAATTTCTCGTATATATAGGGACGTGTGTGTGTGTGTGTGTGTGTGTGTGTGTGTGTGTGTGTGTGTTGGATCAATGGGTTGATGGGGGGGGGGGGGCACAGGAAAGCCCTGTGATCATGCTTTTCTAATGTGGAAGTTTTAAAGCATTAAATCACTCATATTTGTGTAGGATGGGCTGGGTGATTCACTTGATGAATGTATGTTGACAAATTCAGACATGCTATATTCTGGCTCGTGATTAGGCACTATACACACTGTGTTTGACATGTCACATTTACGGACTCCTGCAGATTTTTCATATGATATGAACCTGACATTTTCGAAGATCAAAACATTGCTCTTATTTTCATCTGTCATCATGTATGTCACATACTTTTGTAGCTCGAGGAAAATATCTCAGATCATGTGCTGTGACTCACGAGCACCAAAGTGATACAAAACAATTTTCAAATTTATATACATGTATAAATGTTACTTTGGCCATTTAATAAAGAGTTTATGATGTATTTTATTATAAAGAAGTACAACCAATGAAAACACTCATTTGTCAGATTTTTACCAATACCGGCAAGTCGTCCATAATACTACGCGTACATTGACCATCACCGTATATAATAAGCATTTTGATATATACTTCATTTCTGTTTGTTTAAATGATAATAAACCATTGGCAAGTGGCATAATAATTGATTTAAGTGGTACAAGAATCTGTTTAGGATTTAGACCAGCTGTTTGTGAATATCACGTAAGTCGTCGAAGTGTGAAAGCGCGCCTTTAAGTTAAGGGCTGTAACTCTGGTGCATCCCTATGGATTCTTGGGAACATTTTTGAAATACAATCAGGACATCCTAGGAAGACATCTGGCACCATCGTAGTACATTCCCGGGGTGGGGGGGGGGGGGTGCACGGTAGGCCCCGTCACCTTGGCAAGTATTGCTTCTTATAGATGATATGGCCGCGCAATAGCGGCCCCGCGCAATAGCGGACCCGCGCACTAGCGGACCCGGACCCGCGCACTAGCGGACCCGCGCACTAACGGACCCGCGCAATAGCGGGCCGACCCCGTTATGGGTATGAACATTGGTGAGGCGTCCCCAGCTGTTCAGTACCTTATATCGATAAATTAGCATGAAGGTGCAGCGTCTCCTGCATGTCCTAGGTTTATGTTGCCCCGTAGACCAGTTTGCATCCTTTGTCCAACGTTACATTTTTTTTTCATGTAGTGCAGGCACACTCAGCCGCGAATTAGTCTTTGTGGCTTGCGCGGCTTTAAGCCCTAAAAACTCACTCACTCACTCACTCAGTACCTTATCTTGCAATGTGTGTGGGTTGGGTGCGGGTGCTTGTGCGAGTTCGGAAGATAGGATGTGTGTGGATGTGTGTATGAGGAAGGAATCAGGATATTTGTAGAGAGAGAGCTATTACCTGTGATATATATCCTGTCTTAGGTTTGCCCCTCCATCTTAACTGTTACTCTTTGTGCTGTTCAACAAAGTAAATGTGAGGCAATGTCTGTTTCTTAAATTGTGTTTTAGGCATTGACTGAGTATGTGAGAGTGTAATGATGTATATATGTATGTCGGTTCTGTATTTCCGTGGTATGTTTTGTGTATGCATGTGTATTTATTAAGAGGAGCAAGCCAAATTCTTCTTTGTAACTAAGAGGCGAATAAATCTATCTTTTCTTATCTTATCTTATTGGGTGATTGAAGGTTTAACGCACTTCTCCACCACTCATCACATATGGTGATATCAAAGACGGGAGTTAGGCCAGAAAAAGGGCAGCAAAATAGTTTGGGCCCATCCGAGATTCGACCTCACGATTAGAGCATTGTGAAACTGTCTGCAGCTCGGTTTTGCCGGCTCCCCTCAATACAGAGTGTTTTCAAACAGGAGCACTGTGTGTTTCCATTTTCAAATTTGAGGAGCACCAAGTGTTTCCTACGGACTTTTCGTCTGTCAACGTGAGACTGAGAAAGAGGCCGTTTATCAACCAGACAATCACTTTGACCGACGCTTGACTGAAACGTCCATGCTTGTATTGCAGACACATAATTATAATTATATGACTTCACGTCAGGGGGAGCCGGAGTGGCCGAATGGTAGAGCGTTGGACTTTTATTCTCGGGTCGTGAGTTCGTATCCCGGCTGGGGCCAAAGTTAATACTTGTGCTGGCTTTTTCATCGTTGCCCCGTCTTTGATATCACCCGTATGTGGTGGAAAAGGACGTTAAACACCCTTCCCTTCCCCACTTCACGTCAGAGCAATCATCGTCGAGCGGAGTAGCACCGGAAGCACTAGATTCCATTTGGACTACATCCCGTGAAAGGTCACAGAAGAGAGAAAAAAAGGTAAAAAAAAAAAAAGGTAATAAGAAACAACAACAACAACAACAACAACAAACGGACTGGCTCTTGCCTGGAAGCAACTGGTATCTTGATATTTTGAATAGCTATAGACGAGCGATCATGATGTTGTGATCCGTCGAAGCTTTTGAAGCGAAGTAGCACCGGAAACACTCGCGAGCGTTTCCATTTCACCCCCCGGCCGTGCAAGGTCATGGACTCGGGAAACAAGAAGAGATAGGACTGGCTCTTGCCTGGAAGCTACTGATATCTTGATATGTTAATATGCTCCAGAATAGCTATAGACGAGCGAACATGATATTGTGAGGCGTCGCACTTGTATATATTCCATCGATTCATGGAATATGTGATGGTTCAGAACAACATGATTTTAATTCTTGTCTTGCGGGATTAATATTGAGAATATTAGGTCAGTGTCCATTGTCATAAATGTTTAATAGTATTTCGATTTTGCCTGCAGTTTGTTTGGACCCCAGCTTAGGGCAAATTTAGTATTTCTTGTCTTGTCTTGTCTTGGCTCACACAGCCCTGCCCTGTTCTGCCTTGCCCTGTCTTGGCTTGTCTTGGCCTGTCTTATCTTAATTGTTTTAACCTATTTTTGAAGCACTGTTTACTTCAGCACTACTGCAAGACTGACATCCTCCTGAAATTTTCTTGTTTTCACATTCAGCCGTCCATGACTAGTTCCTTCGGGAGTAGACCCCCCCCCCAAAAAAAAAAAAAAAAAAAAAATCCATTACAAGTAGAGCCAAAACGTTTGAACGATGCAAAACATAATTTGCTGGTTCTTCTAAAGTCTCGTCTGATCACGACTCGTCTCGTTTGATCACGACTCGTCTCGTCTGATCACGACTCGTCTCGTTTGATCACGACTCGTCTCGTCTGATCACGACTCGTCTCGTTTCACATCGCGTCGCATTGCGTAGTATGGTACTCTAGCTGCCAGCGAAAAAACAAACAAACAAACAAACAAACAAAAACCTAGAAGGTCCAAGTGAACAAAACCATCTGACCTCAACTCATCCTTGACAGAACTAACGCCTATTTTGCAGACGATGTAACACATTAACCTCATTCAGGAAGTTGTGCAGACGCTGAGAAACAAAAACCGACACCTACACAGGCATGCGCGAGAGGAAACTTTCGCCCCCACTAGAAATAAGACACCAGGTTGTGTAACGAAGGGCCTTGACTTGGATCTAACAAGAAAGGAAACCAGCGTGAAAAATGATACCGCCCTACAACTCCGTCTACGAGATAGGAGTTGTAGACGGGAGACAAAACTTGAACGAAAATCTCTGTCGTGCAATGGTATTTAATTATCATAGGCAAGCAGCCAATGCGCATTGTATTACACAAAGAAGTGTAATCAAACCGAAATTTCATAGCCAACCACAAGCATGACCTTGAGTAGAGGAATCCAGTCGGAAAGACCATTGAATTTCAGTTGATTGTTTCTCATAGCGTTCATATCACGTAACTCATCTTGGTGTGTAATCAAACTGAAATTTCATAGAAACGGAAACGGTAATGACTGCGAAGTGGTTACAAGTTAAGCAAATAAAAGCGACATAAAAGGGACAGAAACCACTTAACTTTGACAAAGGACGGCACAGGCCAACGTTTCGGCTTTCGCCTTCTTCAGGACATAAACAAATGGGACATAACTTCAACAAACAAACAAAAGGTAACTCTATCATATTATTGATGGGTGTTGTGATTGCTAATTTTCACTATTCTTTTTTGTTCTTTTCTGCCCAACTATTTTTTTTTTCACACACAGTCCATGGTCTTTTGTCACCAAAGGATGGGTGTTGTGATATTTTTACTATTTTTTCTGGTCCTTTTCTCGCCCACCGTTTTTTTTTTCCCCCGCGCCGTGTATGTCAGTACGTCCGCAGAGTTACCTTTTGTTTGTTTGATGAAGTTATGTCCCATTTGTTTATGTCCTGAAGAAGGCGAAAGCCGAAACGTTGGCCTGTGCCGTCCTTTGTCAAAGTTAAGTGGTTTCTGTCCCTTTTATGTCGCTTTTATTTGTTTGAAATTTCATAGCCAGTCGGTCACAAGCATGATCTGGGGGAGAGAAAATAATCTAGTCGGAAAGACCTTTGACTTTCAGTTGATTGTTTCTCACCGCGTTCATATCACAGAACTCATCTTTGGACTTGTGGATATTACGCCGATCAAGATTACTTGTACGTACTGGTCTGTTTGACTAACTGCCAAACGCCAGCGGTCCTTTCTAAGGCACGTCTTTTTGCGATAAGTCTTTGAGAAGCTGGTCAAGTCGTGTGGATTTCACTTTCAGACCCTCAAAATGTCAAACTTGTACCTCATTGTAATTCTGCACCTACTGATCTCCTTTGCCAAAATTAGGTTGGCGTTCCATGGTCTTGAGTGAGTGGGTGGGTGTTTGGGGGTTTAAAATCCTCTGTCCACCACAAACGGGTGAAATCAAAGACGGGGCAACGATGAAAAAGCCAGCACAAATATTAATGTTGGCCCCAGCCGGGATACGAACTCACGACCCGAGCATTAGAAGTCCAACGCTCTACCATTCGGCCACCCCGGCTCCCCTCCATGGTCTTGAAGGAAAGGATCAGACTACCATAATTATGTGTACAAATACTAAGTATCTGTCAAAACCAGCAAGACTCAGTCTTTCCGAATCGTTCACTCTCGCCTCTCATAGCTTGGTACACACTAAACGTCTACGTACACACCTCTCATGCTCATGGCTCCAGCAGCCAGCGCCGGCTGGGACCAAATGGTTTGTGCTGGCCTTTTTCTCGTTGCCCCGTCTTGTTGATATAGGCCAAGGCCTAAACAACAAAAAAGTATGTCTGAGTCTGAGTCTTTGATATCACCTGTTTGTGATGGAAAAGGACATTAAACTCCCAAACACCCACCCGTGAACGCCTAATGCTTGCGTCACTTCGTCAATTCACTCAGCCTCTCCCGGTGTCACTGTAAGCTAGGTTCCACTAGCTCCAGTGTCACGGGACTTTTTCCTTATTTGTCACAGATCATCTTCCGTGCGCTTTTTCTACGCCACTCTGCGAGTCGAAGTTGCTCCCTCCCCCCCCCCCCCCCCCCCCAAGAAAAGTAAGTGAAAAATTCACGGCAAGAAAAGTTTTCAAAGTAGCACAAGCACAATTTAATAGACTCTCTTCTTGGACTACATAATTACCAGCATTGACTAACCAAACACAGACGGGCTCTTTGTTTCCAGTGGCGGTGGTTGTTGCCTCTATTGCTAGGGGGAGCCGGGGTGGCCGAATGGTAGAGCGCTGGACTTCTATTGCTCGGGTCGTGAGTTCGTATCCCGGCTGGGGCCAAATATTTGTGCTGGCTTTTGCATCGTTACCCCGTCTTTGATATCAACCGTATGTGGTGGAAAAGGACGTTAAACCCCCAAACACCTACCCACCTCTGTTGCTAGTAATGACGGGGTGTACTCAAAACTTGCGCGAGTGTTTCTAGGGTGCTACTCCGCTTTAAAAGTTTCGACGATGATTGCTCTCACATGAGGAAATAATTTATGTCTGAAATATTGTAGTCGTCTCGCCGGGAGTACGAGGTTATAGTCTGTCGCTATTGAAGGATGTAGCGTTTGGCCGTTGAAGCTGTGCAAGGCAACTCACGCATTCAGACGAACCATCCACACACACTCACGCACACCATGCAGGAAACGAACACGACGAACAACATGCAAGTTACCAGACTGGAGAACTGCAGACGGAATTCCGGACGGAATTAATCCAGTTTGCAGAAGCACACACACATGCATTCGCTCATCCTTTCGCCATTCTCTTCCACATTCCCACATCATTCATTGTCATTGTCACCGTGTCATGGTGACCATGAGCCAATGACGACAACACTATGAACATCAACACGTTTTTGCCACGCGTATGTCAAAAGTCGTTGTCCGGTTGATAAACTCCCCCCTTTCACAGTGTCACGTCGACAGACTGTAGACCGTTGTTGGCAACACTCGGTGATACGCAAATTTAAAAATGAAAACACTAGGTGCTCTTCGTTGGAAACATTCTGTACCGGCGGTTCTACTTCTAGTATTTATCTTTGTTTTACCTTAATAATAATAATAATAGTATTGTATAGGCGCTTTTCCCACTTGCATGAATCGGCTCAAAGCGCCGCGAACTGAACCCAACACGCACGCTCACGTGAATCACACGCATCCTCTCACATACTGGACATAAACACATTACAATCACGTGGTACGAAGGGTCAGCTCAGCTATTAAAATTTCGGAATTTACAATTGCATTTATTTTTCAAATTTGGTGGGCTGAACATTTTCCAAAGCAGAGGGGGAGGAAGCCGGAGTACCCGGAGAGAACCCCCGACGATCGGCCCGAAGGAACGGTGCCACGTACGAGAAGGAAAAGTTCTTCGCCCCGAATGGAACTCGAACCTCTGACCTCTCGCATTGGTGACAAGTCTCTTAACCACTAGACCACCGACCGCCCTAGTTGCAATTATTTGTTTTCTACGCTTTTTTTGTAACCGGGAGCTCGATAAATTAGCATGAAGGTGCAGCGTCTCCTGCATGTCCTAGGTTTATACTGTCCCGTAGACCAGTTTGCATCAGTTGTCCAACTTTACATTTTTTGTTTTTTTTTCATGTAGTGCAGGCACACTTCGCCGCGAATTAGTCTTTGTGGCTTGCGCGGCGTTAAGCCTCAAGTACTCACTCACTCACTCACTCA
>JACVVK020000183.1:322500-385000 GCA_018292915.2 Batillaria attramentaria | reverse complement strand
CACACACACACACACACACACACACACACAGAGCGCATCATAGAAATCATTCATCAGACCGAGACTGGGAAAATCCGCGCCTTTGAAGCGAAGCGTCTACAAGACTTACTAAGCTGCTTCAAGCAAGGCTCAATGTCTCGCCATCAGAGCGCGCCATAATTGCGATCCTCGATTTGTTCAGCTGTATTGCTAAGAGAGGAAGTGACGAAATGGTGTTATCAAAAACACGGCTACGCGGCAAACTCCGTTCAAGTTGTTTGGCTCCTAGCTGGGAATCCAGCTTCCAAGAGGAGCACTGAGAGTCGAAAAGTTTATGTATGGTGCCCTACCAAGGCTTTCCAGGGACAGTATGGTGCCTGACCCATTAACGGTCGAAGAATCGACCGATAATGGGGTGGGGTGGGGGTGGGGGTGGGTGGGTGTTTGGGGGTTTAACGTCTTTTTTCCACCACATAGGATGATATCAAAGACGGGGCAACGATGAAAAAGCCAGCACAAATATTTGGCCCCAGCCGGGATCGAACTCACCGACCGATAATGACCGATAATCGTCGTCGTCGTCATCATCATCATCATCTAAAACATCCTTTCCATCCGCTCCACCTACCACCCGTCTCCCTCCTTCGCCTCTCTCTCTCTCTGTCTCTCTGATCTATACCTTATCAAACTTGTCAGGTAATTCACTTTACGATAAGAAAAAGTTTGGAAATTTTAACATTTTTTAAACCTTGATCTCCAAGCGTGTATGGCGACTTTTGATCTGCTGATACTTGTGAAGAAGCTGGCAGTCTTTAAACTCGAAAACCCCGAGATATCCTCAATTTATGTCTCAAGTTCCTCCTCCCCCCCCCTCCCAAACACCCCCACACTCTCTCTCTGTCTCTCCCCCCTCCCCTCCTCTCTCTCTCTCTCTCTCTCTCTCAGACACAAAGTGCTGCCCCCGAAGCATGGTTCTAGGGCAGAATTAGAACTTGCTGATTGCAGCCAATCACACACTGTCTCGTTCACTCAGCCTCGTCTCGAGTGTCAGAAGTAAAGAGCTGTTCTTGAAGGGCGCTCATCACGCGGACTGATCAGAATTGTAGACACTGCGTGCATGATTACAGCCTAGGTAACCATGCATCAGGGCAAATGTCAATGACCAAGTTGCCACTCTTGTGTCTGTCTGTCTGTCTGTCTGTCCCTCTGTCCCTCTGTCTGTCTGCCTCTCCTCAAACTGGTCTTGCTATGCCATGAAAAGACTGCAGCACTAGGGGAAAGGCACCAAATACCGAACACTGAAGGATTTCATGCAACCACTTCCAAACAAAGAGACACAGATTAAACAGCAGATTTTTTTTTTAACTTGAGAAAGTGAAGTGGATGTACTGGCTATTCTGTTCACCATGCTGGCAGCTGGAGTGGTCTCCCCCCTCCCCTTGCCCAGCTCTCTTTCTCTCTCTGTCGGGTGAATGACCTCTGTGTCGTACCCTGTGTCATATATATATATAAAATATCCTCTCTCTCTGTCTCTCTCTCTAGTGTCAGCTCTCCCTCTCTCTCTCCCCTCCCCCCCCCCCACTTCCGCCCCCTCCCCAATCTCAGCCATGGGCACGAGGGAAAACTTTCCTCGATCGTCTGAAAGGCGTCTGATTGCATGGCAGGAATGTAGGTGTCACATTGCTCGTCCTGCTTTGATGTTAATCCTACTATCCCCTAGGACCAACACCTAATGGCCCCTCCCCCCCCCCCTCCACCCTCCGCACCCTCAGTGCTTCCCACACACAATCATAAAATGAGCTAACGGCGATGTGCGTTACTTTCTCTCTAATGCGATTGTCTGCTTGTCTGCCCGACGGAGCTTAAAGATCTACGCTCCCAACAAAAAGCTTTCTGAAGTGTGAAATTTTTTTTACAGAGTCGACTCTGTAAATTGTTTTCACACTTCGGAAAGCTTTTTGTTGGGAGCTTAGATCTTTAAATGTGTGCGATGTAAAGAAAAACCGCATGCAATGCAAACTCTGTGACCGCTCTTAACGGAGACTGAGGTGAAGTCAGGCTGCGTTCGGCAACCGCCGAGGTTTCAGACTCACTGAACACTTATTTAACTGTGATATAGAGTTACTCGTATCCCGGTCAACCACCGCCTCTACACCAAGTTCAGAATTGGCCAATCAGAACAGTTTCGGTGCCAGACCTCCAACATGACAACAGAGCATCTACTGCCGACGTGGCTGCTATATGACAACTTCAGGAAGCTTTATGACAGCCTGGAGGACCTACACGGCAGCCATCACGCGAAAAACCAGCGTTACCATCTAAGTGGTCGAGGGGCGGGTGCGTGAGTGTTTGGGGGGGGGGGGGTTAACGTCCTTTTCCACCACATACGGGTGATATCAAAGACGGGGCAACGCTGAAAAAGCCAGTACAAATAATTATTTGGCCCGAGCCGGGTTACGAACTCACGACCTGAGCTCTACCATTCGGACACCCCGGCTGCCGTAAGTGGTCGACAAGAAGAAAATAAAATTGGCTGCGTAGAGTAGCGCTTCTTTCTTTTTCTTAGTATTGCAGATCTTTAAGGGTGACAGTCGAAGCTACAGTTCGGGACGTGGGCTGCCTGCAGTGGATCCGTACCCAATTGTCCAGGAGAAAGAGGAAGATAAAACTGTCTTAGTTAGACAGTTTATACGTGTGCGGCTGACCTTCCTCAAAGACAAACACGCTTTTGTCGACAGGTCCACTCGTTCAAAATCAATTTTTAAAAAAAAGTACACATGCGGTAGCACGCATTATAAACTAGTGACACTCTTCCTGGCCACACGCCTCTTTCCTGAGACCTTTCTCCTCTTCTCTCAGGGGGATAGCCGACTAGCAGGGCGTTGGATTATCAATGCTCGGGTCGTGAGTTCCAATCCCGGCTGGGAGTGTTCGTGTGCTTGCAAATCTTTTGTGTCTGGGAAAAGAGCGTTCATAATCACGTCACACGGGTAATAACCTGGGTGGTCGGTGGTCTAGTGGTTAAGACTTAGTCACCAATGCGAGAGGTCAGGTTCGAGTCCCACTCGGGGCGAAGAATCTTTCTCGTATGTGGCACCGTTCATTCGGGCCGACCGTCGGGGGTTCTCTCCGGGTGTCCCGGCTTCCTCCCCCTCTGCTTTGGAAATGTTCAGCCCACAAAATTCAAAAAATAAATGCAATTCTAAAATTCCGAAAGTCAAATTGCTGAGCTGGCCCTTCGCACCACGTGATTGTAATGTGTTCACGTCCAGTGTGTGAGAGAATGCGTTCGTGTTGGGGGTTAGCTCGCGGCGCTTTGAGCCAAAGATTTAGGATAAAGTTGTTTTCTCGTTGATAAAAGGCCCCTTTCTTTCAAACCAATAATAATAATACTTATAGGGCGCTTATCCCGGGGAACGAGCTCCAAGCGCCTTACAATCTAAAAATGCAGTTAAAAAACAAAACAAAAACAAAAACCAACATAAAACAACACATTCTCTCAACGTACACTACGCGAGAACAACTACAAAGGTAAAAGAGCACAGATTAAGAACAGGTAACAACAAGTAAAAATTTTAATGATAAAAGGCAGACATATACAATTAAACACGAATGAATCAAAAACCAAGACCGAACAAGCGGGTGGGTGGGTGGGTGTTTGGGAGTTTAACGTTCTTTTCCACCACATACGGGTGATATCAAAGACGGGGCAACGATGAAAAAGCTAGCACAAATATTTGGCCTCAGCCGGGATACGAACTCACGACCCGAGCATTAGAGGTCCAACGCTCTACCATTCGGCCACCCCGGCTCCCCCAGATGAGAAAAAGAACCCGTGATAAGAACTTTAAAAAAAAGCAAAAAAAAAAAAGAAAAAAAAGCAGAGATTGGAAAAAGCCAGCAAGAAACTTTGAAAGATGGCAGTGGTGAGCAGCTAAAATGAAACGATCCGAAATGCAAGGCGTGTTTACAGAGCTGCTCAAATTTGAAAATGGAAAATAGAAAAACGCTGGTGCTGTTGCTAACGTCTTAGCTAGGAGCAGCTGTCGTCCAAACGTTTGAATCGCAATAACACCAGAAAAACGCCCATCCATTTTCTTTGACATCCGTGAGTCATGGCTGTAATCAAACTTTATCATGTGCTCTTTAGCTCCACCAGTTTCTAGGCATGTCCGTAAACACCTTTTCTGTGTGAGACGTTTGCGGTGTTTTTTTCCAGATGGGTGCAGTTTACCCGCCTTTCGTCTAGCATTCCGCGGGGGAAAAAAAAACCCTCTCACTGACGTGGATGGTTAAGTGTTTTGAATTTTAACGTCTTGTGACCAGTGTGTTGATTTTGGCTGCATGGTGGCGTATGTGTTACGTTCGTTGTAGAGCACCGCGTACTGAGCGTTCTTTGGTTGCGGGTGCGTGGGTGGGTGTTTTGGGGTATAACGTCCTTTTCCACCACATACGGTTGATATCAAAGACGGGACAACGATGAAAAAGCCGGCACAAATATTTGGCCCCAGCCGGGATACGAACTCACGACCCGAGCATTAGAAGTCCAACGCTCTACCATTCGGCCACCCCGGCTCCCCCTTTGGTTGAGGACTGAAGACCAACTAGACAGAGCTGATCGGTGGCTATTTTTAGCGACTGTGTCGATCGGCGTGTAGTACATGTATGGGCGCATTATGCCAAAGAAGGTCAAATTTGAAGCCGCAAAGTCGCGAAAATAATAATAATAATAATGAGTATTGCAGTCGTCGCAGTGGCCAACAAGAACATCTATTTATTTGGCCAACAGCCTTAGAGTTTTGTACCCCCCCCCCCCACCCCCACCCCTCCCGAACTCATTGCGTACATTGAGACTTTCAGACAGACAATGTAGAGCTCACGGACACACACACACACACACACACACACACACACACACACACACACACACACACACACACACACACACACACACACACACACACAGAGAGGACTGTTCTAAAACAATAGTTGCCTTCTGTGAGGCATAGTCATCTTGGAACATGGGCCTTTTAAGTCGGCCATTTTCGCCTTTGAGTGTTTTTTTTCTTCGTCCTACTGGGATAGAGGCAATATAAAATGTAAATGTACAGACTGAAAGGGGCCGATACGCACTAAGTCAACTAGATTACCTCTCTTGATACATTGCAAACTTCGCGAGAGGGGAACGTATCTATCTATCTGAAAACCACATTAGCCAGACTTAGACAAATTCGCGCGGGACGCAGAAGAGACAAAGCGTATTCGAAAAGTTCGCAGCCATTCTGCTCTCAGTGACAGAAGAGCTCCGAGGACAAAGGGAATTAATCAAACGGTGGGTGTAACATGATAAGGTCAGCAGGGTACGAATACCCGTAGACTCGTTTCATTTTGTCGTGGCCAGGAACACACGAATACGAGAATAATTTAGTTTTGACCTAAATCTGAAAGTACAAATTAACCTATTGGAGAGAACTAGGAAGAAAAATCAAGGGGCATCATTCGTGCCACATACGTATTTACTTCCCCTGCTGTGTACTTTGCCAGGAGAGTGTTCAGAGGTCTGTCGACGTTAGGATGTTAGCAGACGCTAAAACGACCTATGTGAAGGACGAACAACTCCCTAAGTGTCATAAAGGTGTTTCGAGCAGACGCTTTAACGACTCACCAATCTCCCCAAAAGACTTTCTTAGGGGTCTGCAGTTCCGGTAACCGATGAGTGATCGGGGAAGTCACATCCTGGGTTAGGAGATCATATCCAAGCGAACAAACTTTTTGGTGGCTGCATCTTTTGCATGGTGGCTAAGCACAGGAAAACGTCAGGCTAATGTAAGAATAATGGCAGCGTACGTAAACTGCACGATGATGTTTACTAGCTGAGCTTGATTGAAGTTAGAATGGGATCCCCTATGGCGCACGGCCGGCGAACCTCATCTCGCGGTGTTAGCACTGGACATTTTCCACTGAGACACGCACGCACTGTACCTTGTAAGGCCTCCCTGGCCCTCGATTACAGGAGAGGGCCGGCCGTAGCCAAGGGGCCTGTATGTGTATAAATATTACCTATGTGGTTTCTAGGATCTGACAGCGAAATACACACACACACACACACACACACACACCACACACACACACACACACACACACACACACACACACACACACAAAAGAAAGTTTTCGGCGGACTGAAACGCTCTGTGCGTTTGTGGTGTGACGATCAGTTTCTTGGCTCAAAGCGCCGAAAGCGGAACACAACACACACGCGCACGTGAATCTCACGCAGTCTCTCACACACCGGAAAAACACATTCCAATCACGTTGTGTGAGTGGTCAACTCAGCTACTTAGGTTTCGGAATTGAGAATTCTATTTATTTTGAAGTTTGTGTGCTAAAGATTTCCAAAGCAGAGGGGGAGGAAGCCGGAGTACCCGGAGAGAACCCCGCATGGTCAGCCAGAATGAACTGTGCCATGTACTTCAGGTAAAAATTCCTCAACATTTCGCAGTGGTGGCCGGTGATATTGCCTCTCGCATCAAGGACCGCGAATGCGAAAGCTTTTGCCGCTACTACAGTGTAAAATTACACCCGCCTTACACCCGCCTACCCAGTTCAAGGTCGCAGCTCATTCCTGTAAAGGTTGGGGAGCCGGGGTGGTCGAATGGTAGAGCGTTGGACTTCTAATGAGTTCGATCCCGGCTGGGGCCAAATATTTGTGCTGGCTTTTTCATCGTTGCCCCGTCTTTGATATCACCCTATGTGGTGGAAAAGGACGTTAAACCCCCAAACCCCCAACACCCACCCTGTAAAGGTTCAGGTCACGATATTGCGAAAGAAACCTGTCGAGAGAGAGAGAGAGAGAGGGTGGGTGGGTGAGTGTTTGGGGGTTTAACGTCCTTTTCCACCATATGCGGGTGATATCAAAGACGGGGCAACGATGAAAAAGCCAGCACAAATACTTGGCCCCAGCCGGAATTGAGAGACAGAGAGAGAGGTGTTCGTTTGGGTGGTCTTACAAATAGGTCACATAGGAAAATTAACATAAAAAATCTGCTTTTATTAATGCCCTTATTCACACGAACCAAAGACTGCCAGCATTTTTAAACTTTGGGAGGCCTTAAACACACGAACAAAAGCCCCACGTGACACAAAAACCCGACAATGAAATTTCTGCTTTCAGGAAGTTCTCGTTGAAACCTTTTTATACAAAAACTTTTAAGTCGAGCACTTTATCTTTATGATGAGACGCAGTTTAATTCCGATGGGAGATTTGAGAAGCTGAGACTTTGCCTGTCTGTCTTGTCTCTGCAGAGAGAGAGAGAGAGAGAGAGAGAGAGAGAGAGAGAGAGAGAGAGAGAGAGAGAGAGAGAGAGAGAGAGAGAGAGTTTCTTTTTTTAGTAATGTTCCTTTATGCTTTCCTTTATGCTTGCTTTTTTTTTTCTTCTTCTTCTTTCTTGTATTTCCTTTTATCTTACCTGCTGTAGTCTTTTTTTTTTAATTGCTGAAGCAACGACTGATTGAAAATTATTGTTTGGTTAAATCACTTCCGTTGGACAATAAAGTTCGTTAGTTCGTTCGTTCGTTCGTTCGTTCTCTCTCTCTCTCTCTCTCCCACCCCTCTCTCTCTCTCTCCCTCCCCCCCCCCCCCCCCCCCCCCCCCTCTCTCTCTCTCTTAACAATTTACGGGAGACTTGCCACGGTAAGGAATTAATAATAAAGTGTCTCTTACGTCCTTGAAGACACAGGTTGATCCAGAGTTACGCCTGACAGTTATCTACACTTTTAATGGCACCTCTCGACAGTTTCCGCAGTGGGAACGCTATTGCAACGAAAACAGAAGTACTTCCTTGACAAAGCAGCCGTCAGCTTCAGGATTTTTTCGTTTTCATTTACCACAGTTTAAAGGCACTTTTTGTCCATGTTTACTAGTCTTCACAGAAGCCATATGCAAGCTTATGTTTTGGAACAGTTTCGCGCGCGAGCGTTCCTGTACTCTCGATATAGACTAGCTTGGTGATTAGTAGAGCTCTGAATGCGGGTTCTGTGGACAGGCGAAAATTTAAGTTCATCTACTCAGCGGCTGACCGCGCCGCAAGTTCCTATGACCGACTCCGTAATTCCTTGATAATTATTTGCGTCGCAGCGTGAGACCGTATGTTGGCTCGAAGCTCCTTCACTCGAGCAAGGGCCGAAGATAAGAGGGCAGCCCGGGCCTTACCGAAAACAGCCGAAAAGTACCGAAAACAGCCGAAACGTACCGAAAGCAGGCGAAAAACAAAGGCAAAGTAGTAATATGGCGGATGTTTAGAGTTAGTTTAGGATTAGCAACGAAGGTCGAAAGAGGTTTATGCTATAAAACTCAATTTAAATGAGGTTTATGGTTAGTAATGTAAGTTAAATGAGCTTTAGGGTTAGAGGTCAGTATACTGAGCTTTAGGGTTAGAGGTCAGGTTTTGGGCGTATTTTGGGAAGTTTTTTAAGTTCACAAAAGGCAAATAATTATGTTTTTGATGTTTATTTGCGCCATTATTTACATTTGTGTGTGGTTATTCATCCCTTACCCAGCCCAAACCGGACCCCTAACCCTAAACCGCAGCAGTCTGACTTCGAACCCTAAAACTCATTTAACCTAGATTTCTAACCGTAAACCTCATTCACATTCGGGTTACGAGCCATAAACATCCTTGAACCTACGTTACGAACTCTAAACTGACCCGAAACCTGCACGATATTACCATAGTTAGCCTTGTTTTGGGCTGTTTCCAGAGGTTTTCGGTAATTAGTAGGACCCGGGTGGCCCAGACTAGCTCTGTGCCTCTGTACCTCTTAGACATATATGCTTTGAGTGTGCAGTCCAGGTGTCGTTCACGGGTGGGTGCGTGTTTGGGGGTTTAGGTTAACCTCCTTTTCCACCATGCAGGGCCCGAATGTGAAAGTCGAGGTTAATTTAACCCACGGCTACGGGCCTAACCCAGACTAGGGCAAAAGAAAAAATATATACATAAAACAGGAGGCGAAGAAAGGAAGAAATAAATCCATCTATAACGGCTTAGGCACCTTGCTGGAATGGACCTGCTTCCTGATTTAAAACAAAAAACAACAGAAAGTTTAACCCTAGAGCTAGTTTAGTTCGAGGTTAGAGTCTAACCCGGGGCTAAAATCCCTAACCTCGACTTCTACATTCGGAGCCAGGACTCGAACATTTAAAGTCCAACGCTCTGCCTTTCAGACGCAACCTGTGAAGCTAAAAAGGATCCGCGAGCCTGGAAATCTTTAAAAAATAAAATAAAATGGGACTTTAACATGTTTTAAGTTTTACGCACCGCCCACTTTCCTGAACTGTTTCCCCGACACACTTAGTGTGGAATTTCTTGACACTTTTAAACTTTTAAAAGCACACTGTTCGTCGCGCCATACCGGAAACGGTGTCAGTTAACGAAGCTGTTACGATGTTTGTGGAGAACCTTAGAGAGGCCAAGGAAATGCCTTTCGTTTCCGTTCGTTCAAATGGGGCATCAGAGCCCGATTCGGAGTCTTAGAAGTCCTGACGATTTTGATTTCATTTTCGTTTAGTTTCATTTTATCAGAGTTTTGCGGACAGAACGAAATAATCTTAGATAATGATTATTTTAACCACTAACAGTTTTTTTTTTTTTAATTTAGACAACAATAATATTCATATTAAGACATTCTTGTAATTTTTAGGAACTTTGTTACCTCTCAAGGGGTTCTTTGTAACATTCCTACCTGAAATAACTATTCGTAACGTTCGAGGAATAAGGCGTCCTTGTAGGTTTGCTACCTGTCATATTCCTAATATTTCAGTTAAATCAAATACTGACATCTTTATTTTCCCGGGAAATTCAGGTGTGATGGACGTAATAAACAAGCCGATAATATACGCAACATCAAATGAAGAAACACATCAAAATTATACAATACATACTACACTTAACAAGAAGATTTCTATTATCTAAATATAACCTAAAAATTATCTTACTGTTCACGATATGCGCCATTTGAAATAGCTCTTGATAAATAAATAATGAATAGAACAGCCAGCCAGGTCGTTCTAGATTTTCCTCTTTTCACGTGGATAAGCCAATCTACACAGTGAGCTGAAGTGAATTGCTTCAATTTCTGCATCCGCCTTCAAATTTCTCTGCTATTTTCATTCTTAATTTTATCCTTGCAAGCAATTTTATCGCTGCTCGGTTACTGCGGAGAACCATCAATAAGGGCTAATGGGGCTTGAACGAAGTGAAATGAGTGAAAATGAAACCTGCACGGAATCTGCCCCTGAAAAAACAAATCAAGAATTTCAGTTTTTTTTCTTCTTCTTCTTCTCTCTCTCTCTCTCCCTCTCCCTCCCCCCCCTCTCTCTCTCTCTACCCCCCTCTCTCTGGCTACTCCCTCTCCTCCCCCCCTCTCCCTCCCCCCCTACCTCCCCTCCCCCCCCTCTCTCTCCTTCCCCTCTCTCTCCCCCCCCTCTCTCCCCCCCCCTCTCTCTCCCCCCCCCCCTCTCTCCCCCCCCCCCCCTCTCTCTCTCTTGCCTTCTCGTAATTATCCTGTTTCCGCAGCTAGGACTGCATACAGGAGACATCCCGTCGATCAGAGCGATATTTTCGGAATGCGCATTAAGTTTTGATGAACAAAAAGTTAGAATGTCGGAGACAGAAAGTTGTTGTTTAAGGCACACACACACACACACACACACACACACACACACACACACACACACACACACACACACACACACACACACACACACACACACACACTCTCTCTCTCTCTCTCTCTCTCTCATCCACCCACACCTATAATGGTACACAAACTGTGCACTTTTTTATTTTTTTAACTGCAAATTTATGATGTGCAAATTTATCCATGCTTCGTACAAAAGCTGTCACAGGTAAATATATCTCGATGGAAAAACAGTGTTAAAATATGAAAGATGAAATAATAAATTAGTAAAGAGTTAAAAAGGGAAAGTGGTGAATGAAAGAACTACACAAAAAAAGAAGAAAAAAAAAGGACAAGACAAAAGGACAAAGATAAAACTTTCGAACTGGTTCTCAAAGGACTATCTTTCTGAGGACTGTTGTACTGGGTGAGAAATTGCGTCTGCTTGATACTCGAGGGCTGTTGTACTGAGTGGGAAATTGCGTATGCTTGATACTCGAGGGCTGTTGTACTGGGTGAGAAATTGTGTATGCTTGATACTCGAGGGCAGTTGTACTGGGTGAGAAATTGCGTTTGCTTGATACTCGAAGGCTGTTGTACTGGGTGAGAAATTGAGTATGCTTGATACTCGAGGGCTATTGTACTGGATGAGAAACTGCGTCTGCTTGATACTCGAGGGCTGTTGTACTGGGTGAGAAATTGCGTCTGCTTGATACTCGAGGGCTGTTGTACTGGGTGAGAAATTGCGTCTGCTTGATGCTCGAGGGCTGTTGTACTGGGTGAGAAATTGCGTCTGCTTGATACTCGAGGGCTGTTGTAGTGGGTGAGAAATTGCCTCTGCTTGATACTCGAGAACTGTTGTACCGGATGAGAAATTGCCTCTGCTTGATACTCGAGGGCTGTTGTACTGGGTGAGAAACTGTGTATGCTTGATACTCGAGGGCAGTTGTACTGGTTGAGAAATTGCGTCTGCTTGATACTCGAGGGCTGTTGTACTGGTTGAGAAATTGTCTCTGCTTGACTCTCGATGGATGTTGTAGTGGGTGAGAAATTGTGCTTGCTAGATACTCGAGGGCTATATTCTGTACACTTTGGAAAGGCGTGAAGAGAGAGAGAGAGACGGATTGGCGAGGCAGGGGTTAGACATTCATCAAACAGCACAGCTGGCGATAATGGAGCACGACCAGTCTCGTTAACTGATTTCCCCGGCCCCCCTACCCAACACCCAATACCTCCCATCTCCCCCCCCCCCCAACCCCTCCTTCTCACTTATATCCCAGAACCAAATACCTTCCCGTCCCTACATACCCCTCTCCTAATTATATCACCATTGAGTTAAAAGAAATCGCTGTAGAAGGAAAGAAAGAAAATACTGTTTACGCTTTTCCGATTGACTCTGATTTGACCATATAGACTTTTCGACGCGGTAGGAGGCCCCCGCCGCCTACCCCCGACTCAGCTCTACCCCCAGCAAAATTGCATCAGACACAAGGAACATAATTCGTTGTTATTTCATTACCCTGGTCCCTGTCTGTCTCCGATGAGTAACTAGAGGAGCGTTTGACTTCAACAATACGTCCGTCGGGGAAACAAGTTACGAGGTGACAAGGAAAGAAAATGAATATGATCAGATGAGCTGACACTTAGTGACAAGTGCGTGCGTGCGTGCGTGCGTGCGTGCGTGTGTGTGTGTGTGTGTGTGTGTGTGTGTGTGTGTGTGTGTGTGTGTGTACAGTTCAGGTATCATCCCACATAATTCAACTCAGGTCTGAGGTGGCCGCCTGCGTGCTGCGCACCAGCGAGAACGTAATTTTCCGCCGGGCTGAGTAATGAACTGTGTACGTCAGTTTGCACATGTATGTATATACACGCGTGATTCACATGGGCGTGCGTACTGACTTCAGTTCCGGCGCGGCGCTCGCCTCATTACAATAATTACTTGAAAGTGGACACTGGCTGCGCAGATGTCACACAGTCTAAATTGGGTAAAACGCTACTCTGCAAAATTATGCGCTCGTCAGGAAAAAAAGTGTTACAGATTATTATCTCCAAACCATGGCAATACTGATTCAATTAGGCACGATTCTGAACATCGGCTCGCCTTCAGATGAGAGAGAGAGAGAGAGAGAGAGAGAGAGGATATGACTCAGGGGAGATCATTCAGACGTTTCTCCCGCTGGCTCAGTGTTTGCGTGTGTCGAGATACCGACATTGTTAATGGATGGGCAAAGAACTCGATCACTGGACCGGTGGACACGAGAGAGAGAGAGAGAGAGAGAGAGAGAGCAGCTGAACGTAATATCAGTAATGTTTTCCAAGGGAGTTCCGAGGGCTTCGCATTTTGGTGGAGGGGGTGAAGGTGGTCATAACTGGTCAGAAGTAGACTTATTTGAATCCACCCACACACAGTCAAAATAAGGAGAAGAAGAAGAAAGAGAAGCAGAAGCAGAAGCAGAAAATGAAGAAGCAGCAGAAGCAGAAGAAAAGGCAGAAACGAAGAAGAAGAGGGAAAAGAGCAGCTGTAGAAGAAGAAGAGGGGAAACAGCAGCTGTAGAAGAAGAAGAGGGGAAACAGCAGCTGTAAAAGAAGAAGAGGGGAAACAGCAGCTGTAGTAAGAAGAAGAGGGAAAATAGCAGCTGTAGAAGAAGACGAAGGAAAATAGCAGCTGTAGAGGAAGAAGAGGGAAATGAGCAGCTGTAGGGGAAGAAGAGGGAAAAGAGCAGCTGTAGAAGAAGAGGGAAAAGAGCAGCTGTAGAAGAAGAAGAGGGAAAATAACAGCTGTAGAAGAAGAAGAGTGAAAAGAGCAGCTGTAGGAGAAGAGGGAAAAGAGCGGCTGCAGAAGAAGAAGAGGGAAAAGAGCAGCTGTAGAAGAAAAAGAGGGAAAAGAGCAGCTGTAGAAGAAAAAGAGGGAAAAGAGCAGCTGTAGAAGAAGAGGGAAAAGAGCAGCAGTAGAAGAAGAAGGGGGAGGAAAAGTAGAAGAAGAAGTAGCAGAAGAAGAAGGAGGAGGAGGAGGAGGAAGAGTAGAAGAAGAAGAAGAAGAAGAAGTAGACGAAGAAGATGAAGTACCAGAAGAAGAAGGAGGAGGAGGAGGACGAGGAAGAGTAGAAGAAGAAGAAGGGGGAGGAAGAGTAGAAGAAGAAGAAGAAGAAGAAGTAGACGAAGAAGATGAAGTACCAGAAGAAGAAGGAGGAGGAGGAGGACGAGGAAGAGTAGAAGAAGAAGAAGGGGGAGGAAGAGTAGAAGAAGAAGAAGAAGCAGAAGCAGAAGAAGAAGAGGAGGAGGAAAAAACAGACGACGAAAACGGGGCGGCAGAAAAAGAAGAAACAGCAGCAGCAGCAGCAGCAGAAGAAGAAGAACAGCAACAACAACAACAACAGTAGTAGTAGTAGTAGTAATGTTGCAGCCGAACGTAAAACTAGTTTCATGTGCATGGAAATGCTTAATACGTACAAGTATTCTGAATAGAGGAGAAAAAGATTAATGTGATGAACATTAAGCACCGGAAAAGAGATTCATCAGTATGAAAAGTGGGCGACTGACTGGCGGGCAAATATAGACGACGGCTGTATAGATGAGAGAGAGAGAGAGAGAGAGAGAGAGAGAGAGAGAGAGCATTCTGTCGAATATTATAGAAAAGAGGTCTGCGTCATCACCTGAAAAAGGCCTTAATATCACGAGTCTGAGAGACTCTGCTGGTGTGAGTGCGTGTGCGCGCAGGGAACGTGTGTGTGTGTGTGTGTGTGTGTGTGTGTGTGTGTGTGTGTGTGTGTGTGTGTGTGTGTGTGTGTGTGTGTGAGTGAGTTTTATTAGTTTTTATTTGTTTTGTCAGTTTTACCTGTCTTGTGTTTGTTTTATCTGTCTTTTGTGTTTTCTTATGTCTTAATATGAATAAATATGTATTTTATGTACTTACACACTGTCCTGCTAACACTACCATAAACTGAGTATTAGGGCCACATTAAACCACAATATATATGGCAAATCAAGAGAGAGAGAGAGAGAGAGAGTCGGGTGGTTAATGGAGTGATACCCTGAAGAAATGGATCTTCAGTCGCTTCCGGAATGCAGCTACTGACATGCCTCCTTCACGGACTTCGGACCGATTTAGAAATTTGTAATTTTTGGATGGATAGGTAGGCGGGTGCATTACCAGGAATGCACTCAACTAGAAATGAAGCAGAGCATGCAGCAGTAGTCTATCGTCGTCGCGGCAACTGCAGGAAACAGGGGCAGGAAGGGAAATAACACTTTTCTCCAGGGAGGCAACTTGTTCATTTGAATGTTCCTAACAAAAACAGGTGTGAAAAGTATTTATCTTTTACAAGGTTTTTGCGAGTATGAAGTGGGTGAGTGGGTGTTTAGGAGTTTAACGCCCTTTTCCACCACGTAAGGGTGATATCAAAGAAGGGGCAACGAGAAAAAGGCCAGCACAAATATTTTGCCCCACCGGGATTCGAACTCACGACTCGAGCACTGAGAGTCCAACGCTCTACCATTCGGCTATCCTGGCTCCCCCACGAGTGTGAAGTCTTCAGAATCAGCCGAAGTGAATGTAAGGCATAGCGCTGACGCTTAGATCTAAAACCAGGGTAGATAATTTCCAGTGTGCACACACACACACACACACACACACACACACACACACACACACACACACACACACACACACACACACACAGTCCTTTCATACCCACATACTGGAAAGTCCATGAGACAAAGTGCATTCAACACACACACACACACACACACACACACACACACAGTCCTTTCATACCCACATACTGGAAAGTCCATGAGACAAAGTGCATTCAACACACACACACACACACACACACACACACACACACACACACACACACACACACACACACACAGTCCTTTCATACCCACATACTGGAAAGTCCATGAGACAAAGTGCATTCAACACACACACACACACACACACACACACACACACACACACACACACACACACACACACACACACACACACACACACACACAGAGTCCTTTCATACCCACATACTGGAAAGTCCATGAGACAAAGTGCATTCAACTCGACATCCTTGCATTTTGAAACCACCAGTTTGAAACAAAACAAAACAAAACATAAAAAAATAGCAAGCGCAGAAGCAGTTCCATGAATGCACCCAAGTGGGCTGTCTCGTTCTGACTAGCTTACGCACGCGCAGAATAGAGCGTGGCATACATACCTGGCTGTGTCGTGCCATTTAACACCTCAGGTGCAGCGCGATTCGCTTTCACATTCGACATTATTTGTGTGGAGTGACCTCTCTAGATAATCCGGGTTTTTTTTTTTTTCTAAATCCAAGCTGATCGAAACATGAGTATATTAAAAAAAGAAAAGAATTCCATCTGAATCAAAATGCTGAGAAGTAGGAAAGGTGGGGTGTTTAAAAGGGAAAAACGACAACAAAGGTAAAACTCTGTGTGTGTGTGTGTGTGTGTGTGTGTGTGTGTGTGTGTGTGTGTGTGTGTGTGTGTTTAATACAAGATTCATGTGCATACGTCATGCCCAAATCAGTTGTGAAATTGCCGAATTCACGAAAGTGGCAGTGACTTTGCCTATTTCATGAATTTGGCAACTGCACATTTTAGGCACGACATATATAACTGGAAGAACGCAAAAGACCAGAACAGAAGAGATAAGAAACCAAACAAATAAGTAAACCATCCTGACAAAGAACAGCACAAAACAGAAAAAAATTGACACAAAACACTGCTTATCTTATACAGCAAGCCAAACTGAAATGAACGCAACAACAACTTGTAACCACACCACTGACGACGACAGCCAAATTAAACAACAACAACAACAACAACAACAACGTTGGTTGGCTTACCGGAAGATGCTAACATGTAGCAAAAACGTCATCAAACAGCTTTTCTCCATGAACGTGCGTCACTTGCTCCGCCTCTGCATGAAATTATCAGATTCACAGGAAACGAATTTTCAATCAAAACCCGCGATTGCATGCCAAGAACTGACAGCAGACGACTAGAAAACTAACCACTACCGCGCCCAATCACTCTTCTGTTCGTGCACAGAATCAAAAGTTTTCAGGAGAAAAATAATGACATTGGAAAAGGATGCGAAGACACGCAAGTAGAAGGATTCGTTGACGTAAGCAAGAAAACCTGATTCGTTGACACAAGGGCCTCTGGCCACAGCCTATATTAACTCCAAGGCGAAGCACTCATAACGTCAACACTGAGGATGCACTTTAAAGTTTTGCAGAGTTTAGAACTGTGACAAACAAACTTGGACTCATGAAGCACAGTTTCGATTAAAGAAAGAAAAAAAAAAAACAGTTTTGTTTGGTGATGGTTTAGCAATAACCAACTGTGCACAGCGTCTGCGTCAAACGAACTCACGAAGCACAAGTTCAATGTATAATGATTTTTAAAGTTTTGTTTGTTGACGATGGTTTAGCACAAAGAACTTTCTCCAGCATCTGTTGTGGGTTCAGTTAAATGATGCACTTCAACTTCCTGCATCGATCGAACAAACTGAACAGCGATAGTCTTGTCTCGCACGCACTGATCTCGGGGTTTGATCTACAACGCAGCGGCTGAACTGAACTGTATCTTGAAATGACACAGGGACTGGCAGTGAGTGGCCACATATACTCCCAGATGACATCACGGGTTCTGGCCTTAGGCTGGGATCGAAGACAGTACAGCGGGAAACCTCGCGCGCTGAAGGTTCGGCCGCTGCGAGTCTCTCGCATTATGACGCGTTGCTGGCCGCCTACAAAGGTTCTGCCGTACGCCATAGCCTGCATGCGCGCGCTGTCTCAGTGGGAGAGGTTGGTTATAGAGAGACTCCAGAGGTTGGTTATAACATCTCTGAGAGACTCCAGAGGTTTGTTATAGCATCTCTGAGAGACTCCAGAGGTTGGTTATAGTAACTCTGAGAGATTCCTGAGGTTGGTTATAACATCTCTGAGAGATTCCTGTGGTTGGTTATAGTAACTCAAACAGATTCCAGAGTTTGCTTATAGTAACTCTGACAGACTCCAGAGGTTGGTTATAGTAACTCTGAGAGATTCCTGAGGTTGGTTATAACATCTCTGAGAGATTTCTGAGGTTTGTTATAGTAACTCAAACAGATTCCAGAGTTTGCTTATAGTAACTCTGACAGACTCCAGAGGTTGGTTATAGTAACTCTGACAGACTCCAGAGGCTGGAAATAGCATCTCTGATAGATTTCTGAGGTTTGTTATAGTAACTCTGAGAGACTCCAGAGCCTGGTTATAGTAACACTAAGAGACTCCAGAGGTTGGTTATAGCATCTTTGAGAGATTCCTGAGGTTGGTGATAGTAACTCTGAGAGACTCCACGGGTTGGTTATAGTAACTCTGAGAGAGATTCTAAGGCTCTGATAACGGGTGGATGGGTGTTTGGGAGTTTATCGTCCTTTCCCACCATATATGGGTGATACCAAAGACGGGGCAATGAAAACGGGGTTTGCACATATATTTGGCCCCGGCCGGGATTCGAACTCACGACCCAAGCATTGAAAGTCCAACGCCGTACCATTCAGCTGTCCCGGCTGTCCTCCATGGATCTGATACATGGAGAGATACCAGAACGTAACTCCGAGACTGTCTTGACTCAGCTGTGATCAGCACATCCGTACCGCACTCGAGTGTCCCAACTTTTGGCCCTGAATGCGAAAATCAGGCAAGGTGAACGGTTCCTTGACGGCTCTTACTGCAGCAAACACGAGTATAATCAAAGTGCAACACTCCCACTAAGCCAAATAAAATCCACGCAGACAGAAATTATTTGCGATTTTTTTTTCTAGTGCGGCCACTGGTGCACAACCCCAAACGTACTTGGTAGGAAATGAGTTAAGAGATTAGGGCCCGTATGTAAAAGTCGAGGTTAATTTCATCCACGGCTACGGGCATAACCAAGACTAGGACAAAAGAAACCCAAAAGCAAAATTAAATTTAAGAAAAGAAAGCGAAGAAAGGAAGAAAAAATCCTTCTATAACAGCTTAGGCACCTTGCTGGAATGGGCCCGCTTCTTGATTTAAAACAAAAACAACAACAATAACAAAAAAATTTAACCCTAGAGCTAGTTTAGTTCGAGGTTAGACTCTAACCCAGATCTAAAAGCCCTAACCTCGACTATTACATGCGGGCCCAGGACGAAGGTATGTGGGTGAGTCTTTGAGGGTTTAACGTTATAACGTTCTTTTCATATATATATGGGTGATATCACATAGACGTGGCAACGAGAAAAGGCAATCACGCTATTCGCTTCAGCCTGGAATCGAAGTCACGACCCGGAGATTAGGACATTAGGATGCATAAACGGAGACTGACTAGGGCAAGTCCCCTTACGCGCATCGCAAGTGCACGCTGATGATAGTCACGACGTAATGAGATTAGAGCTAACACTGAGATTAGTTTAGACTTTTTTCATGCAGCGGGCCCTAGAGGTTTGCTGAAACAGAACTGCCCACTGCTTGTGTTGCAGACGCTTATTCGTAAACACTGCGTAACTGTATTTTTGGGGGTTATTTGGTTTAATATCCCTCGGCCATGTGGGTTAATAGAGCTGACGCCATTCTACTTTCAAGACCCAAGTGCACTCATTTGCTGAGTTATTTTCGGCACTAAGAAATTAATCGGATACCGCAAGTGTGTCTGTGTTGCATCAACTCGTTTCGTTTGTTGGTGTCTGAGTGCACACACACACACACACACACACACACACACACACACACACACACACACACACACACACACACACACACACACACACACACACACACAGAGAGAGAGAGAGAGAGAGAGAGAGAGAGAGAGAGAGAGAGAGAGAGAATTTGGCTTGTTTAACATCAGGCAATGTTATTTCCAAGTGTGTTATTGGGTCTCTGTTATTACTACCAACTCCAACATTCCACTCAGCTCTTCGGGTTGTTTTTGGCACCTCAAATCTGTGGGTGCGTCCGCTATGCATCGCTTATTTGCTTTCTTTGACGGCCTAGGACTATTTTCGTCATTTTCTACCACAATTTTCTTTTCACAGCATCTGCATGCCCTTGTTCTCGCAACAATAACGCGAGCGCCTTTCGTCTACACTTCTTCCCGGACTATCCCAGCTTAGTACTAATACGAGTAACGCTGACTGGTTATGCTGTAACGCTTTCCGTCTCTCTAGATGTGTATTCGCACTGTGAATCTGTAGTAATGTGTTTGTTTTTCAGCTCATTCTTCATTGTTTTTTTCGTTTTAACGTTAAGCATTTTTTTTGTCTTCTTCCTTCGACCATTGCGCTACATGGATTGAACTGCGGTCATAGCCTCCCCCCCCTTCCCCCCCACCCCCCACCCACACACACACAGACACAGACACACAGACACACACACACACACACACACACACACACACACACACACACACACACACACACACACACACACACACACGCACACGCGCGCACACACACACACACACACACACACACACACACACACACACACACATATCAAGCCAAGTCAAGTCAGTATTATTTGTCCCAGAATTGAGAAAATCGCTTTGCAACACGCATAGAACATATACACATAAAACATAAAAAGCATGCAAATGATACAATCATACTCACCGTATTAGAATGTATTTAACCCAAATCACGTTAAGATAGTTATTTGTGGTGTAAATTACGTTATACTAACCTTGACTTCCGTAAGAATTATCGCTAATCACATAGCTAAGACCATTATAAATATCACTCCATTCCCATTCCTATCACCCCTCCCACCGCCGCGCACACACACACACACACACACGCACACACACACACACACACACACACACACACACACACACACACACACACACACACACACACACACACACACACACACTGTGGCAGGCACACACACACACACCACACCACACCACACCACACCACACCACACCACACCACACCACACCACACCACACCACAGAGAGAGAGAGAGAGAGAGAGAGAGAGAGAGAGAGAGAGAGAATTTTCCAACGGAAGTGTTTTATTCAAGCAGTGTTATTTTTTAATCAGACAGACCGACAGACCGACAGACAAACGCAGTAAGTCTTGCTGAAACCGCCAATCCCAAAAAGCAAATAATATTGTAATAACAAAAACCAATTAAAACTGTAGTTTTCAATTACTTTCGCCTTTCGGCTATGGATACTGAAAACTGATATTCCATCACGGACGCGCAAACAAAACCTTATGAGATGGCCGCCGTAATACGACGCAAAGAAACACAATTTTAATTCCACCAGCGTATTGGGAACGAGAAAACCAACCCTACGCTATCGAATGCCATAATTCCAATAACATACTCTTGAGATACATCCTGCAGGTCTTTTGAGGTCACAGACCGACCTAGGCTTATCACGGTGACAAGAACATACCATTTAACCATACCATTTACCATACCTAATACCATTTAGTGTGCAAAATATGAACCATTTTGGGGCTGTGCTGCTAAAATCTGAGCCAAATCGTGAGCCAAAACACGCACCTACAGCCCACTTCACTTGCAAGTGAAGTGACGCGTTTGTATGAAACAGACTACAGCCACGGCCAAGCGGCCGTCTCAGTGCAACTCACACGTGGTCCCTGATGACATTACAAGGTGGCAAAGCTCTGAAATACACTTTGGGAGGACCTATGACTCAATAGTGGCAGCATTTGTGCAAAACACGTATTTGATACGACAGGTGTTGCCCATCCTGCCAGGTGCCGCTATAATAAGATGTAGTCAAATTTAGACAAATTTGCTAGGAAAAAACAAACAAACCCATTATTATTTCAATCTACCAAAAAAAAAAAAAAAAATCACCAACAGTGTATTTTCAGAGAAAAATAATCGAAAACGTAAACAATCAGTACAATATCCGTGTCATTAAATATCAGGACAATCGGCAGTCTCGAATGATCATCTGATCAAGTTCATTCTAATCTGGGCAGAAAAGTCTGAATTAAGTCTGAATCTTTGAATGTCAAGTGACACAAACAGAACTTTTTTTGTAGATGGCTGTGTTGCTGCTACTGTTGCTCTTGTTGTCGTTTTCATATTGTTGTGTTTGATAATGTGTTCTAGCCTTAATTCTACACAGTTATGCCATCAATTCACAGTGGAGGGGGTCATCTAAACGAATATTCTCTGTCTGTGTACACCTTTTTTCTGATTGAGAATTTAGATCTTCAGGTAAGGACACGGAGACACAGAGAGAGAGAGAGAGAGAGAGAGAGAGAGAGAGAGAGAGACAGACAGACAGAGACAGACAGACAGAGACAGAGACAGAGACTGAGACAGAGAGTCTTGCTTAAAATCCAACCCCAAAAGGCAAAGTTAATAATAGAAGCCAAGAATGCGGTTTCCAATTGCTGTCGCCCTTTGGCTATGGATACTGAAACTATTCGATCACGGACGTGCAAACAAAAACTTATGAGATTGCCGCAAAAACACCGGTTTAATTTCATGACCGTGTTGGAAACGAGAAATCGATCCCTGTGCCAAACCTACCAAATGCCATATTTCTAGTAACATACTCTAGCTATTCCGTTGCAGAGATGAATCTAAAGTCGTCAAATTTAGGGAAATTCGCAACAACAATTTTTATTTTATTTTATTGAATAGCGGTCTGTTTTCAATAATCAAAGACGGCGTAAAAAAAATCAATACATGACAATATCCTTGTTTTGAAATAACAGTAAAATCATGAGTCTCGAATGATCTTTTGATCAAGTTTATTTTACTCTTGGCAGAAAATTAACTTTGAATCTTTCTCCAGTGACACACACAGACCGAGAGAAATGAAGGTCTGCCGTTGTGTTTGTAGATGCTGGTGCTGTTCCTGTTGTAAATGTTATTCTTGTCGTTGTTTTAATGTTGTGGTTGTTAATGTGTTCAAGCTTTGATCCTGCCCTCCAGAGACAGTGTGCAGGGCCGTCTAAACGAAAATTCTCTGTCTGCACACACACACACACACACACACACACACACACACACACACACACGCACGCACGCACGCACGCACGCACGCACACACACACACACACACACTTTTGGTTTGGAGCCCCCCACCCCCTCCCCCAAGAAGCAATGGTCTTGTCCTCGTTGCACCGTGCTTAACACCACCCTAACAGAGCAGAAAAAAAGGTGAACCCCTCAAAAACAAACAGAGAAACAAAACTATGACCACACTACAGCAACACCCGAAACTTTTGAAACCCTAGAATTTCCACAGGGTTAACGCTGAGCCAATTCTTCCAGTCTTTGTGGAAACATTCCTTGACCCCAAGTACGGGTTGGTTGGTTAGTTGGGTTTATCGTCCCACGCCACAACGAGGTGACTGGAGACAGCCCTAATGCCCCTAATAAACTTGACTTGACTTGACCTAATGGGCAGGTTATGGGGAAATTAATAGCTATCCTAGCTGGTCAGCCCAGCTGGACACTTATTCAATCCAGTTAGACTGCCAGGTTGACCACATTTTATGTATCCTTGACAGTTCAAGTCAGACAAACAGATCCGGTTCACAGTGAGACGAAGCGCGGCAACGTGAAAAAGACCTACAGTACAAAAACCTTGCCCCTATCGGGATTCGAACCTGAGACTTTTCGATCTCGAGTCCAAGGCTCAAACCGATGAGCAGCTGACTCCTCCCTGGAAAGTACGGGTCGTAACAAGTGTTTTAATCTCACGAGATCTAAGGGACATAACTTGGAGCAAGTAACCTAGCCTAAACTGCATGGTGGTCCTGGCTTTTTGCGATGAGTGTGTGCATTCCGCTTGTATTCGCTTAAGAGCGAGCGTGGCCTCCTGCCTAATTTCTATTGCACATGAAAAGCCAGTCGTCGATTTGAATGCCTACCTGGTGGCCTATCTATTGATGTACTTGGGCTGTCGCGCCGCTAGACAGACGCTAGGCGTTTCTCTCATCCTGCAACCAGCGATACCATTTCTTCTTCTTTTTTTTTCCAGGTGAAATTGTGCAGTTTGGCAGACATTTCCTACCTCCTGCATCCCTCCTCACTCCCCTTCCCCCATCTCCCACCCCCATCTTCTCGACCCGCAGCATTAGCGCTCGATCGACTGGAACTTGCTGATGTACCTTTCTTGCGTGTGTGTGTGTGTGTGTGTGTGTGTGTGTGTGTGTGTGTGTGTGTGTTTCGGTGGGGGAGTTTCGAAACGGAAAACATTTGTAACTAGAGGGTGGGTGGGTGGGGGTTTGGGGGTTTAACGTCCTGTTCCACCACATAGGGTGATATCAAAGACGGGGCAACGATGAAAAAGCCAGCACAAATATTTGGCCCCAGCCGGGATCGAACTCACGACCCGAGCATTAGAAGTCCAATGCTCTACCATTCGACCACCCCGGCTCCCCTTGAAACTAGAGAATACTGCAAAAGGTTCGATAGTAACATTAAACAAACCCGTTTTATCATCCCATACGGTTCTTCGATCCTCTCAACCCTCTTTTAATGAGTCAGATATATTCAGTTGTACTTTCAAATGCATTCAGTTTGATTTAATGATACTTTAATGTCTTTAATATATAAATACATGTATATGGGGAGATTTGGTATGCAGCATTTAGAACAAATAATGATATACAAAGAAGAATCATGCATTGCAAGCAAATTAATATGGCACACGAATCAGTGAATACTAAGATCATTGACAACTGGTATATTTGTAGCGATATAATGTGCTTTATGGCAAGCAAAGTAGAAAGCGTGTACGTCTATAAAGAAGTAAATATTTATATCGTATTTATAAAACAAAGAAATGAAAGAAAACGACCAGTCAGCATGCAAGTAAGACCGCTTAGATGCAACATGACCTCCCTAGAGGAGTAAAGTTTCGTCCATAAAAAATACCCCGGCCCCCCTCCCCCTCCCCCCCCCCCAAAAAAAAAATAAATAAAAATAAAATAAAATAAAATAAAAATCCAGATCTTCCAGACCAACCTCCAGACAGTGAGACAATTCTTTCTTGACAATATCTTCAGCATCTTAGAGCCATGCGTAACGTGACCCTGAAAGTGAGGGCAATTTCATTTATCAAGTAGAGAGCACCGTGAACTAATTTGCTAAAAGCTTCGACCTGTGTGATGGGCTGTTGTAAACTGGGAGTGACAACGTCAGCGTCTGCTTCTTTTTCCTAGGGTCAAGGTCAGAGAGAGAGAGAGAGGGTTTTACGAGTTTACACCGCGCAGAGAGAGAGAGAGAGAGAGAGAGAGAGAGAGAGAGAGAGAGAGAGAGAGAATTTTCAGAGGTGTAACGTCCTTTTCCACCGCATAAGGATGACCTCGAAAGTGGAGCAACAAGAAAAAAAATTGCAAAAAGCCAGAGTTGAGCTCACAAGCCAAACACGGCAAGCCCAACGTTATATATACCAGTTAGACTTCTCTCCTCCGCCGGGGAGCCGGGATGCCCGAATGGTCGAGCGTTGGACTTGCAATGCTCGGGTCTTGAGTTCGAATCCTGGCTGGGGCCAGCTATTTGTGCTGGCTTTTTCATCATTGCCCCTTCTTTGATATCACCCGTATATTTAGTGGAAAAGGACATTAAACCCCCAAACACCCACCCATCCCCCTCTCCTCTCCGCCAGAGAGAGAGAGAGAGAGAGAGAGAGAGAGAGTGGTGCAAACCAAAAGCTTATAATCGTTAGACTAAACTTTCCATTTTTTAATACTTGTTTTAATAATCTATACTATCAGCGAATCGGAGCCGTTTCCCCCTTACTCGCATGTGCATTAAACTGCGCTAAATTAGTTCCATCCCCTCCTATCTGCCAAACAGCGCCTGTATTCCCAGCAGTTTGTTTTCCGATTTATCTGGTATAGATTACAGTTACAGTCGAACCTGCCAAGGCGGTCACCTGTATAAGCTATGCCACTGTCTAACCTGGTCACCCCTGAGGATCCCCTGATATGTTAGCTGTTGACATGCCACCCTGGATAACCCCGGTCACCTGTCTAAGGCGGTCAGTTTGGCCCGGTCCCTTGGGTGACCGCCTTACACAGGTTTGACTGTACTTCCTTTGGGCATGATACGGCCCGGAGAACCATGCACATGCTGCCGAAAGTGCAAGATCATGCAGTCTGCGATGCATCATTGAAAACCTGGTGCTTTCAGTGAATGTGGTCTCAGTCTGGCGTATGGGCGAGTAAAGAGAGGTGGGTGCAGCGAAGAGATAGCGGTAACGATAATGATAACGATGACGATACTGCATTTTACGACAGGAAAGGGTTATTGACTTTGCAACCAGAGAGAGCGAGAGAGAGAGAGAGAGAGAGAGAGAGAGAGAGAGAGGAGAGAGAGAGAGAGAGAGAGAGAGGGTACCGACGCTGCAGCAAATGTATCGAAGTGCTTTTGATTTCTCTCTCTCCCCCTCTCTCTGTCTCTCTATCACACGCGCGCGCGCGCACACACACACACACACACACACACACACACACACACACACACACACACACACACACACACACACACACACACACACACACACACACACACACACACGCGCGCACTCACGCACATCGCCTACCATCACATAACGTCATCCCAGAATTATCAGAAACCGACTATAATTATCCCCTCTTACCAAAATTAATGCTCTGTGTCCAGATATGAACAGAAGTGCTCTCTCTCTCTCTCTCTCACACACACACACACACACACACACACACACACACACACACACACACACACACACACACACACACACACACACACAAAGAGAGAGAGAGAGAGAGAGAGAGAGAGAGAGAGAGAGAGAGAGAATCACGACATCTTCAGAATAGGACATGCCCTTTAGCCGAAGGTGCTTTGTCCAGAAATGGACAGGACTCGACTGTCACCCGCGCCCTGGGACATCGTGACAGAAACATGACTCACAAGTCAAGTTACATTCTGATCTCATAACTCGCTCTGTTCCTTTGAGAAGCTGCCTTATCCTGGAATATCCTCGAACTGATAGGGAGGTTTGTCAAGCTTTCTAAGATGGCTGAGTGCCGGACGCTCAAAAGGTCATCAGGACAAAATTCCAATCACAAATCGTTTTGTTGGTGTCTCACGTGTCAAACCACGAAGCTGAAAGCACACCCTATCGCAGGATGTAGGCACACCCTATCGCACCCTATCAACACGAGGCTAAACGCCAAGCGAAAGGGGAGGCGTGTGCCATAACGTACGTGTTGCGGTCACTTGCTGAAAAGGGGAGTTTCATGCAGTTTGAAATTTTGTTCGCACATCCAGCATTAAAAAAAATAAAAAATAAATACCGAGCTGCCTTTGATCCATGGCGTATCTCGTTCGTCCGAATATCCCGAGTCTTTCACAAGTCTCGATATTGTCAATGTTCTTTACGATAATTGATTATCATTATAACTGATACCAGAGAGTCGTGTTGCTCAGCTAGATGTGCGTCGATCTGAAGATGGGAAGGTGGAGAGATCGGTTCTGACAGGGGCAAATTTTGTACAAACTTTTTACTGTGCCCCTGCATGCGGTGGACAAAAGGTACTTAACCCAAAGACACCCCCCCCCAACTAAGAGTGGATGGATGGGCAGTTTAACGTCCTTTTCCAACATTTAAGCGTGATATCAAAGACGGGGCAACGAGGAAAAAGGCCATGCAGCACAAATTTCTGGCCCCTGCCGGGATTCCAACTCACGACCCGAGCGCTGAAAGCACAACGCTCTACTATGGAGCTATCCCAGCTCCCCACGTGGTACGATGTCAGACAACTTTAACAGATTAAAACGATTCGTGAGCCCGAAAAATCTTAAAAATTAGGCCTTTAACACGTTTTACGTTTAACACATCGCCCACCTTCCAGAACCATCCCCATCCACTCGCCCGGCTGGGGTCGAATATTTGTGCTGGCCTTTTTCTCGTTGCCCCGTCTTTGCTATCGCCCATATGTGGTGGAAAAGGACGTTAACCTCTCAAACACCCCCCCCCCCCCCCAACTCGGTTTTCCCGGCTTCCCGCACCCATACCTGACACTGTCGCAAATGCAATACACAAAAGATTCGTAACGCCTGCTACATGCAGTTTTCGCAATTTCTGAATGCTCCATCATGACAAAGCTGCATACAACGTATAACCTTTTGTCCCCATTGCGCTGTGACGTCTACTGACGTCGTCAAGAACTGAACTTGGACTTACAACAAAACATGCTGGGCGTCATTCGTTGGACACAGCTCATCCCGCTACACTCCTACTCCAACGCCTGCCTGGCTTCACAATTAGCCACTGTCGAATGTCAAGAGGGGGTGAATCTTGCCTGGATAGAGTCGTGACTTCTAATTTTTCCAGGGTTTATCCCCTGAATCCGGAGTATGGTGTCCCAAAATGACTTTTTCACCCCCGGAGATTTTGTTTTTGTTCTAATAGGAAGCCGAATATAGGGAAGGTTGACTAGAATGGACGTCCACGCTGAAAGGGGAACGTCAGTGTGAAAATAAGCAGCTGACGTAAGGGTTACACAACTCTCCAGGGCCCGTATGTAGTAATCGAGGTTAGGACTTTTAGCCCGGGGTTAGAGTCTAAACTCGAACTAAACTAGCTCTAGGGTTATATTTTCTGTTTTTTGTTTTGTTTGTTTTTTTGGATTTAAATGAGGAAGCGGGCCCATTCCAGCAAGATGCCTAAGCCGTTATAGAAAGATTTATTTCTTCCTTTCTTTGCCTCCTTTTTTATATATAATTTTGTTTTTTGTTTCTTTTGTCCTAGTCTGGGTTAGGCCCATAGCCGTGGGTTAAATTAACCTCGACTTTTATGGAAGGTGGAGAGATCGGTTCTGACAGGGGCAAATTTTGTACAAACATTTATGGAATGGACTCGCTTCCTGATTTAAAACACCCCCCCCCCCCAAAAAAAAAAAAAGAAAAAAAAAAAAGAAAAAAAAAAGAAATTTTTTTTAACCCTGGAGCTAGTTTTGTTCGAGGTCAGACTCTAACCCGGGGCTAAAACCCCTAACCTCGACTTCTACATGCGGAGCCAGATCTCTGTTTTGTTTGTATGTTTTTATACTACTTTATTGTCCCTTTCGGGAAATTCAGACTACCCTGTTTTTCAGTTTTGCTGGTGGAGGAAAGCCGGATAACCCTGAGAGAGCTATCTATTAGACCACCGCTCACCCCAATTTTTTTTTAAGCATCCAGCTCAAAATAATAATTTGTGGAGCCGGGATCACCAAATGGTAGATGGATTTGGGACGGTCGGTGATCTAGTGGTTAAGACTTAGTCACCGATGCGAGAGGTCAGGTTCGAGTCCCACCCGGGGCCAAGAATTTTTCTTTCTCGTATGTGGCACCGTTCATTCGGGCCGACCGTCAAGGGTTCTCTCCGGGTACTCCGGCTTCCTCCCCCCTCTGCTTTGGAAATGTTCAGCCCACAAAATTAAAAAAAATAAATGCGATTCTAAAATTCCGAAACTTAAATTGCTGAGCTGGCCCTTCGTACCACGTGATTGTAATGTATTCATGTCCAGTGTGTGAGAGGATGCGTGTGATTCGCGTGAGCGTACGTGTTGGGCATAGCTCGCGGCGCATTGAGTCAAATATCTGGGATAAAGCGCCCAAATTAATGCGATTATTATTATTATCATTATTATTATCATTATTATTATTATCATTATTATTTGTTTTCATGACTCCTTATTCTTCAACAATTTGCCTGGAAATAGTCTTTGTAGTTTGCGCGGCGTAAAGCCCTAACTAACTAACTAACTAACTAACTAACTAACTAACTAACTAACTAACTAACTAACTAACTAACTAACTAACTAACTAACTAACTAACTATTCTTCAACAAAGGAGCTTTGTGCCACTAGAAAGATGCCAGTGCCTACTTTTTCACCAGATACATGACATGCGTGTTTGAATGCTTTCTCACGGGGGTTTGTCACATGAATTGAACGTCTACGAGGAGAACGGAGTGCACAGGGAGCAGGCAAGCATCTATGGCGAAAGCTGCAAAAATAGCAGATTTTTTTTTTGCCGAAAAAAAAATCGACAATCTTTATTTTCTTCATAAAAAAGTGTATCTGTAGAAAAATAGCACCTTTTTGCAGAAAACACTGGCAGGAGATGACTAAATAGCAGTTTTTCTGCGGGAAAAAAATGGCACTTTTCTGCAAATGTCGACAATCCTGTTTTTCCTCGGGGGAATTTTTTTCTTTTCTGTTGAAATCTCGAAAATCCTTTTTTTGTGCAGAAAACCTTTTTTTCTGCAATAAATCGTTTTCTGGTCGGGGGGGGGGGGGGGGGGGGGGTGTAAATCGTTTTCTGGGGGGGGGGGGGGGGGGGTAGGGGGGACTAGAAAACTAGCAGAAAACCTGCTACTTTGTCACCTCTCGCCGGTGTTTTCTGCAGGAAAAACAACCACAACTATTTTGTCATTTCCGTTTTTGTCGATTTTTTTTTGGCATAAAACCTTTTTGTCCTAGCACAAAAGCGCTTTTTTCTGCAGGAGAAAAAGGGATTGTCGATTTATTGTTTTCTGCAGAAAACTGATATTTTGACAGCTTTTGCCAAAGAAGATGCCTGCTCCTTGTAGTCTCCTTTCTCCTCGTACACCGTCAAGTCACGTGGTTTACCGCCCGTGTTTCTGTAACAACGACAGTGAAAAAAACCAGGCTGGATGCAGTCTCTTTAACAGCCGTGGTCGTTTGCGTAACTGCCGCATAGGGGGGTCCTGAGATGACGCGTTTCCTATCGTGTTTGTTGATTGCCAGAGAAAACGCTTTTGATATGTGCGACGCATACAAACAGCTAATGGCTTGTATCTTGAATCTACACGAGAATACACGCTCACGTGCAGAGTACGAGCTGAACCAAATATTAAGCAAACCTAATGAAAGTGAAACACAAAATAACCAGTCACAAACAAATCGGGAAAAAAAGTGGGAGACTAAAGCAAACATACAACAACAACAACAACAACAACAAACGAGAAAAAAAAGCATCTGTTGAGGGGAAAACTTGTTTCACACCATATAATTTCCCTTTTGCGTGCGTAGGAAGGGGGTGGGGTCTTAAAAAAGAACGAACAAAAGTTTGTTTTTTTCTTATCATTGGGCACGACTCCCAGTTGGTGCGTTTAACATCTCCGCTTACACGACCATCCCACCCCCACCACCACCACCACCATCTCGCTTCCTCCTCGCTGCGATCTTGTCAATCAAAACAATAATTACTGCGGGCTGGAAGGAACAGTATCACGTGTTAAAGAAAGTGTCCGTAACGTTTGAATATCGTCTGAAGATCTTACCACCCTCAGGGAAAATGATTATACTAGGCTGTCAATATGCCAGCTGAAATGAGGGAGGATCATGGGTTTGCGGCAAAAAAAAAAAAAAAAATTGGGGGAAGGAAGCGGGGGTGGGTGGCGGGAGGAGGGGGGGGGGGAGTGCTGTTGTACCTCGTGAACCAAGCTAATGGTATCTACGGCTTGACATTCATATTTCCACACCAACGTGTCGGGATCTTTGAAATCATGACTAGTCGAATGTTTTCCAATATGAATCGGCCACAACAGTCCGCTGTATGATAAACGCACTGGGGAGTAACAGGAGTGTGGGGTGGGTGGGTGTTTGGGAGTTCAACGCCCTTTTCCACCACCGACGGGAGGAGGAGGAGGGGGGGGGGGGTAACAAGAAGGGAGCTGAAATTGCTTACACTCCGCGGGTATTTTAATTGAAAAGGGTGACGAAGGACAGGGGGTGGGGTTTGAGAACCCCAGACCCCTCCTCCCCCCCCCCCTCCATCCTTCTCCCCCTTCCTTCTCCCCCATTTCTGGTCCTCCGTTGAACAGCCCTCCCTCGCCTAACTCAGAACCGACAAGGTCTATCAAAACATGGCCGGAAACAGCCTTACGCAGCTCCAGTCCTTTAATCGCCATCATTGCAAGCGTGGCATCAGCGGGAGAAAATCCCTTGAAAGGGGGATAATTGGAGCGCTGGCGCTGGCGCTTCCGTCAGAGGACGCTGACTGGCATTATCTACATGCGACTTTCCTGTCCGAACATGACACGAGGAGCCGCCCCCAACCTGATGTGAGGAAATGCAGGATGGGGAAAAATATTCAGCGCCGTTTGAAATAGCTTCCTTGTTTGTCTCGAGATTTGTCCTTGTCGTTGACACTGAAAATTTGACCATGGACAAATTTTGCTGTCTAAAGCCCGCTACTAAAGTTCTGCCTCCATGCACATTCAGGATGTCAACAGACGCGAGGCATCTGCGTAATCAATCCCGTATTTTTTTCTACTAGTGCAGAGCGAAGAATACTGAACATCTTTTGGCCTAACACCATTTCCTATAAAGAACTCCACAACAGAACATCGACGTGCGTCATCACCACAGAAATCAAGCGCAGAAGATGGCGCTGGATTGGACACATCCTCAGAATGCCCCCAACCGCACTACCCCGGGTGGCTCTTCGTTGGACTCCAGATGGAAAAAAGAGCCAGTGGAAGACCCAAGGAAACGTGGCGGCGGACAGTGGACAAGGAGCTGAAGGAAAACAAACTGACCTGGAGGACGCTGGAGAAAACAGCTAAGAACAGGCCAGAGTGGCGATCTTTGGTGTTGGCCTTATGTGCCTGAGGGCACGAAGAGGATTAGGTAAGTAAGTAATTTGTGCGGAGTGCCACATGTGCGGAGACGTCATTCACGTGACCAGGATCGGTTTGTACCGGAAGCAGGGAATCTAAACAAAAACAAATTGATTCGTACCTACGGTCTATCCAACACCCATTCGGGCAGCCATTGCGCTATTTTTACCTGATACTTGTCCGTCCGGTCTTTGTGTGACTGTCTGTGACCGGGTGAGTCCCGTGGGCACTGGTTGACCTCGTACATGTCAATAAATATTTTAATTTGCTCGGTAAACAAAGAAATCTCGTCTGGCACCATTGCCTCCGCCATTTTGTCCTGCGTCGTCGCACACACCTCTGCTGCCCGGCCAATCAAAAGTTAGTGCGGCGTCAATGACGTCACCGCACCTGATGGAGTTCGAATTGAAGGCAGATGTAGTATTCGCCAGAGCAGGGAATTCCTCTACTTTTTCTATATAAATATATAAACAAAGATGAATGAATGCCTGAAAAACACGTGAAGCAACAACCTGCATGCATGCATACACACACACACACACACACACACACACACACACACACACACACACACACACACACACACACACACACACAGAGCCATGTTGGGCTGTACTCAAACCGGCTACGGGTTACAGGGATACCAAAATGATATCTCGGTCAGATGGATGCTCACTCAGGCAGTGTGAAACAAGTATGTTTGCAGCTGAGATTTCATCGAAAGTAGAGCATTGTGGAGGGCGCGATTAACAACAACAACAACAACAACAACAACAAAAAACCCCACAAAAAACCAAACTCTGGTGTCGTGGATGATTTTTGTTGTTGTTGGTTGGATTGAATGTAAACCAAGTTGCAGATAATGGAGACTGTTTTATCGGGAAACCCCCTCATGGAAGATCTTTTTAATCATTTTTCAAATGCCGTGCTGTCTCCGGTGCAAAGTGATAATCGTTCTTTTGTGTAGGTTGATCTTCCTGCTTGCTTGTCCTGATTCACTCAGGGAATGTTGTTGTTGCTGTTGGCATTGCTGGGCGTAACACTCCCAAGGTTATGGGATGAGGGAATGAGGGGATTGCGCTTGAGACCGATTTCAAGTACATGTATGATATTTTAAGCGCGTGAGTGCTTTGTACTTATACGGATGTGTGCGTCTGTTTGTGGGGGGAGCCGGGGTGGTCGAATGGTAGAGCGTTGGACTTCTAATGCTCGGGTCGTGAGTTCGATCCCGGCTGGGGTCAAATATTTGTGCTGGCTTTTTCATCGTTGCCCCGTCTTTGATATCACCCTATGTGGTGGAAAAGGACGTTAAACCCCCAAACACCCACCCACACACGCGTCTGTTTGTGGGCGTGTGTGCACTTGTGCCGTCTTTCATATCACCCGTATATGGTGAAAAAAAGGACGTTAAACTCCCAAACACCCAACACTCAACTCTCTGTCTCTCTCTCTCTCTGTCTCTGTCTGTCTGTCTGTCTCTCTCTCTCTTGAAAGACTATTTTATGTCTGTCTGTCTGTCTCTCTCTCTCTCTCTCTCTCTCTCTCTCTCTCTGTTGAAAGATTATTTTACTCTGGTCTTTTGCTTGACCTTTAATACAGATTTTCAATTCAGACAAGATGAGATTCCACAGAAGGACATTGTGACGACGTCTTTTGCTTGACCTTTGATACAGATTTTCAATTCAGACAAGATGAGTTCCAACAGAAGGACATTGTGACGACGTAAACAACTATGTGTCCAGATCAAATCACTGCAAAAATCTAGTACCAAAATAATGTCCCAGTCAAATCTAAAAGTGGAAATCCGCGGAAAAAGTGGATTCTTGATGAATAACAGCCGAAGCCTTCTGCACTTTACAAGCTGGACAAAATCGATTGGGAGCGTACATGAATTAAAGTCTGTAACAACCAATTTCCGCCAATCGCGTGTTCACAAGATGTCACGTGGCACGTCCCGTGTTCGTCAGGAACCTGGAACAGGAGGGTAACAAGGACCACTAATTCCACTACCAAAGCAAATACAAGCATCACGACCACCACGACCACCACCACCACCACCACCACCACCACCAACAACAACAACAACTACAAAAGTAACAACAAACAAATAATAACAACAGTTACAATAGCATCGACATACCCCCCCCCCCCACCACCACCCGCCAAAAAACAAAAACAAACAAACCAACAACAACAACAAAAAAAACCCAAAAACAAAAAACAAACAACAACAACAACAACAAACAAACAGAAAACGAAACAGAAACGACAACAGTAGCAACATTAACAAGAACAACAAAAACGCATTTCAAGAAAATATCAACAACAACAAACAACACCAGCGTCATCATAAACATCATCATCAACAAGAAACAACACAAAGCCAGTAACGACTAGAACAACATCAACAACAAGCAGCAACAAACACCAAAAAAAAAAACAAAAAAAAAAAAAAAACCACAATCGACAACAACAGCAAAAACTTGAAAGCAAACACGAAAAAAAAAGAAATTTAAGTACACTCGCTGTTACAATAGAACTAATATTGATTTTCTTCACGACGCTTGAAATTTGTATATCATGAGAACACGTCTCAAAGCATCAGTGCAAATAGTTCAAGTCGGCGGATTGGAAAAAAAAAAAACCAAAAAAAAAAACAAAAAAAAAAACAACAATTAATATACTTGTTTTTCAGTTACAAAAGACGAAAAGAGGCGATGTAAGACGGTTCAATATTTCGTCTTTGTTGCGTTCTTTAGGACCATCTCTCTTTGCGCAGAATTTGCGATTTGTTTTTAATTTATTTCGATTGTTTGTTAAATGCACTGATCATGAATATAGTGGTCATGATAAAATTAATTTGCTGCAACGTCGAACTCAGCAACTGCGTACTTATAAGTATTATTTTTCAATTCAACTTTCAATTACATAGAGGTGCCTCCCGATTACTGAAAATACACCACACAAATATGTTCATTTCGGAACAACAGCAGCAGCAACAACAACAACAACAACAACAACAACAAAACCTGCGAGTTTTAACCAGCGGTTTTTCAATCGAAATCAACAAACGGCTGTAGTTTCTTTTACGTAATCGGGGACACTGAATTGAAAAAGTTATTTACACCACGTCCCTTCCTGCATTTCTTTGATTTGAAACTTGACAATAGCAATCCAAATGCTGTTAACGAGATCTCTCACTGAGATGCTTTGTCCGTATAAGGATTTGAGGTCAGCAGGTTCGTTTCGAAGCCTCCGTTTGAGCAGAGAACTGGAACTAGGTTCACGATTGTCACAAAAACGCCCGATTGTGGATTACACCCAGCAAAAAAAAAAAAAAAAAAAAATCAACAATTTCACATCCAGCGACTGGCAAAACTCCTGCGCCTTCATTCCCGTACTCGGTTTTACACTCAATGTCGTGACGTAAATTATTCTTTAGTCGTTTTTCGCGTCATATCGTGACGTAAATTATTCTTTAGTCGCTTTTCGCGTCATGTCGTTAAATCCTTCAGCCAAAACATGCTGCTGGGACATTACTAGGCGTAGTGCATCGTGTGCACTTTTTAGGTACATCCATAATTCACTTGTGATTATGTTGTGTACAAATGTTAAACCACTCGCGGTTGACCATGGTTTACTATGACCTGTTATAGTGATAGTGTAGTATTATGACGAAAGAAATAATTTTCACATTCATGTTTTGTTCTCGATTACGTAACATAACGGAGCCTGTGGGCCCATGCCATGATTTGCTAAGACTCGGGGTTTTGTTGTTGTTGTTGTTGTTGTTTTTATGTTGTTTCCATAGTAATGGAAACAACATAATAGGACGGGCTAAAATTTCCACGTTCATAGGCAAGCATCTGTGGTACAAACGCACGTCACTGCCGATCTCCCGCAGAGACGATTATGCAAGTGTAACTCTGACAATGACGTAAGAAAACCTGCGTCATCGATGCTGGCATGTATGCTGTTCCGAACGCGCTTCTCCTCCTCACTGAGTGCCGTCTGTGTGGATGTGTGTGTGTGTGTGTGTGTGTGTGTGTGTGTGTGTGTGTGTGTGTGTGTGTGTGTGTGTGTGTGTGTGAATTGTGTCCGGGCCCGTTTCTTCGAAGATACTTAACCGAATGGCTTCAAATTTGGGGTATCCAAATCTATCAAAATGTTACATTAGACGATTCAAGCGTGTGATGATTGCTTAAGTGATTTGGGAGTTATCGCCCTTTTGAGACAAGTTGGTTGTCTTTCGTTTACAGGCGTAATATTTATTTAAATCACTCAATTTTTTGGCAGTAGATAGCTTGAATACGAACTCTGAACTGATTTACTACTAGAAAATGGTCGCTCTTATAGTTTTCATGTAAACCGAGCCTGAGTTGACATTGCATGTGAACCCAGTTCAGATGCATATTTCTCCGAAAATACTGAACCGATCGATTTCAAATTTGGGGTTTCTAAATGAATCAAGATTGTTGAATAGAAGGCCCGATCCAGGTACGATTGCACACATGATTTGCGAGTTATCGCACTTTTCAGAAAAAGTGGCTTTCTGGCGTTTAAAGGCGTAATATTTACCTAAACCACTCCATTTTTGGGACATAGATATCATGAATACGGACTCTCAACTGAGTGAATTTTGGAGGTTGTCGCTTTTATACTTTTGGCGTAAGCCGTACCTGATGAAAGTGCTGGTGAACACACTTTAGATCTCAAAATCGCTCCTACTATACATAGATAATGAGCCTGGGGTGCCATAAAAAATATACAAAAAAATTAGAAAAATTCACCGCAGCCGTTGTCGTCAGTTTACTCGAAAATTTGTACTCGAAGCACATTTCCTTTACACAAGCCACACGCCTCACAAACATCGCAGAAAAGGCACACGCGCACTGACGCAAAACTGTATCAGCGTCAGTTTGCCGACGTCATGTTTGATTGACGTGGGGGTGTGTCGTCACTTTTCGGAAGTTCTCTATTTGTAGACGGGGAAAGCGGGAGTTTCATTGATGTAGTGAGCTTTGTTTTTCCCACTGACTCTCACTCAATAGCATAGTAGAATGAGAGAACACCACATAGGTCTCAATGGAGCACATGCACAAACGCGGCTCGCGCAAGTCTGCGTGCGTGCGTGCGTGCGTGCGTGCGTGCGCGCGCGCGTATGTCTGTGTGTGTCTGTGTGCGCGCGCGCGCAGCAGACATAACACATAGTGAAAAAACGTTCGCCGCGCAGACTTGTCTGTTAAACACATTGAGCCGGTATAAATTCGATCTTTACACTGCGCAGCAGCAACACTTCAATTTTCATGGGGCTGCTTTCATTGCAAGAATTGTATCCGAGTCAAAGTTATTACGTCAAATGTATTATGCGTCATCCCAGTGAGGAAAACGTCATAGATTTCAAAGAAAACAACTTGACGTCTCTCTTCCAAAACCAAGATTGGTCTGACAAGCCCGGTCAGTTGTTTCCATTCAGAGAGAGAGAGAGAGAGAGAGAGAGAGAGTGTGTGTAGTGTGTGTGTGTGTGTGTGTGTGTGTGTGTGTGTGTGTGTGTGTGTGTGTGTGTGTGTCTTCCCGAATACATGGCATTACAAAAGAACGACCGTGACGACAGCAGGTGATTAAATGGAAACAACATATTGCGCTGGTCAGTGGCCATCTTGTTTCAATAAAGAAAATCAGCACACTTCTGGGCGCCACCCACTTTGAAAACAAACTCTTTACATACATTCTCAGGTGTGGGAGAAGGTGCTTTTCAACGCTCTTATTACAAGATCAATACGCTTCAAAGAAACCAAAGGATGTGTTCGAATAATTATAATAATAATAATAAAATGGGTACTTAAAAAGACGCCCTCCCTCTCGCGGGAGCTCAGGGCGCCTTTCGCACACTCACTCACCCAGAACACACACGACATGCCTCCACACATACATTTAACTAAAAACACATGATTTGCAGCATCATACACGGGCTGCCCCTGGCTTACACACACACACACACACACACACACACACACACACACACACACACACACACACACACACACACACACACACACATGACCAGCAAGATGAAGATGTGGCAACAGTTATTGGTTGAAGGCTGTGAAGAGGTGGGTTTTCAACTTTGTTTTGAAAGATAGTTTTGTGTCTGCATATCTGATCGAGACTGGGAGATCATTCCAACAAGTCGGACCCTGGTATGAATAACTACGCTGACCAAAGGTCTTTGTCTTGACATGAGGGACACGGAGTTTCCGAGTGTCAGCAGCAGAACGAACGAATTCCGCTTCTGAATGCGGCTGAACGCTCGAAATTATCATTTTCCGGCTTAGTAGAGCCCTGAATGCAATTGTGCCGTTGCAGGATTTGCGAGCAAGTATCGAATTCTTCTACTCATAGGATGCCTGCAACAATAACTACTTTCTCTATATTCGCGTCGCCTGAAGCCTTCTGTTGCCTCAGTACCAGCGTGTAAGATGCTGTCACTGTGCAGGTGTCTAAGTGGTGTGATGCTAGACACCACCAGGACGATTTGTAAGCATAGATTTATAGGGTGATGTCTGTGGCTTTTTATCCACCATGAGGTGAAAAAAGGTGTGACCCTCTTGCTGTTGTTGTTGTTTTGTTTTGTTGAACCCATAACCCTCTAGAGTTCAGTGCTGAACTGTTCCCATATACGTGTCCTTCCCACCACCCCGTTTTAGCACACACACACAGAGGCAGGCACACACACGCACGCGCACGCACACACACGTACGCGCACGCACGCGCGCACACACACACACACACACACACACACACACACACACACACACACACACACACACACACACACACACACACACACACACACACACACACACACATTTTCGCGAAATACAGAATGGACAGACAGCAACAGAGGTCGTGTAAGTGTGAGACTAAAAGCAAACATACAAAAAATACAGGAAAAAAGAGAGAGTAAAAAGCGTCTATTGCGGGGAAAAAATTGTTTCGCACCATACAATTTCCCTCTCGCGTGTGTAGGCGAGGAAAGAGAGTGGGAAGGGGCAAAGGGGCGGTGGGAGGGGGAGGGGGGTTGAGACTGTCTGCATCATGACTAGAGATGAAAACATCTCCGACAGGTCGGATTTGTTGTGCTTTGGCGTAGGTCTTGCCACTTCTGAATTTCCTGAGTCGATACAATCTTGTGTAGGCTGTTTTCGATCATCAGGAGCTGACAGACCAGTAATGGCTGGTGAGTTTCCTTTGCTAGGGTTTCTTGTCTGTTTCATGCCATTCTGCCAGTTAAGGTAGAAATCGTTTTTAAATCAGAATAATGAATTAAAACGTTTCCTCGGGAAAAAAAAGAAAAGAAAAATGATGACACCTTTCACACGGCTGAGCGAATAAATGTCGAAGTTTAAAAATAAAATAAAATAAATTAAAATAAAATAAAATAAATATGCACAGATAACACTTTTCATAAAGGTTAAGAAATGCTCGCGTTCTGTCTGCCTGCCTGTCTGTCTGTCTGTCTGTCTGTCTGTCTGTCTGTCTGTCTGTCTGTCTCTCTCTCTCTCTCTCTCTCTCTGGTACAACTAACATGGGTGAGTCTTCGTTCGCTGGCTTGTCATATGACTAAATTTCTATATTTTACTCGCACTGGCCTCTTTCAAAAGTGACCACCTCGTTCATGCGCACTACCTACTTGCGCTGTGCTCTCTACCCATGTGGTAAACATCCAAGGGTCTGGTGCATGAAAGAAGACCAGACTAGCCTGAGACTTAGCTCTATAGTCTTAGATTTATCACGTCGGGGACTATCATTAGCGTTTTATCCCCGATAATCACAGACTTGTTCTAGTCTCTGCTCATGCAATCTTTTAGTCTGGGCTTAGTCAAGCGGGGCGTCGGTGGTCTAGAGGTTAAAAGACTCTGTCACCAATGCGAGAGGTCAGGTTCGAGTCTCACACGTGGTCTTCTCGTACTTCGCACCGTTCATTGGGGCCGATCGTCGGGGGTTCTCTCCGGGTACTCCGGCTCCCCCCCCCCCCCCCCCCCCCTCTGATTTGGAAATGTTCAGCCCACAAAAATTGAAAATAAATGCTATTCTAAACTCCAAAATTTCAATAGCTGGGCTGACCCTTCGCACCACGTGATTGTACTGTATTCATCTCCGGTGAGTGAGAGAATGCGTGTGATTCACGTGAGTGTGCATGTTGGGTTCAGTTCGCGGCGCTTTGAGCCAATTCCAGAAACTGGGTAAAGCGCCTATACATTATTATTATTATTATTAAGCTAGTCTCGGACTTACGTCCTAGTCTCTCCTCATGCATTCAGCCCAGGTAAACAGATACAAACCGTGTCCCTTTTCGAGAACGCTGGAGTCACGTTTTTTTCTGCACGTGACGCGTCAGATGTACTGTGACATTAAGACTAGGACATATAAACCCAGTCCATCCATTCTCAAATAAAACCCACAGACCCACCAGTTACTGTCGTACACAGTCTGTTGTGAAGGAGCCACCAGCCGAGGGTGATTATTTTTGGGCTTCAAGCCCGCTGGAACTAACCAATCAGTCAACCGTTTTCTCATCTGACTAAACTTCCAAAACAGTTTTAAGCTTTTCTACGTTGACGCTGCCATCATGTGTGTGAGCTAGCTGCCTGGAGCCCTCGCCATGACAACAAGCCGCGTTTTTCTGACCATTCTTTTCACCGCATAAACAAGATAAAAAACGTCCACAATGGTAACCAACGAAAACAAGGTAAGTGGGTGGGTGTTTGGGGGTTTAACGTCCTTTTCCACCACACACGGGTGATATCAAAGACGGGGCAACGATGAAAAAGCCAGCACAAATATTTGGCCCCAGCCGGGATACGAACTCACGACCCGAGCATTGGAAGTCCAACGCTCTACCATTCCGCCACCCCGGCTCCCCCCAAAGAAAACAGAAACTGTTCCAAGAAAACTGGTTACGGTTAGCGACGGTGGAACAGAACAAAGGTTTCGCAGCCTACAGGCTGTTAATAAAAAAAAATAATAGTACATATTAAGCGCTTATTCTCTCAGGAAAGCAGCTCATAGCGACACACACACACACACACACACACACACACACACACACACACACACACACGCGCGCGCGCGCGCACGCACGCACGCACGCACACACACACACACACACACACACACACACACACACACACACCGGCCTGATGCAGACATACAATTACAGACAGAGGCACCGAGCCAATAGCAGACTACGTAAGTGTGAAAAGCTTCACGGAAGAGGTGGGTTTTCAGGTTTGATATGAACTCGGACAGTGTGGAAAGATTGCGAATTACAACCGGCAGCGAGTTCCGAACATATGGGGCAAGGAAACTGAAAGAGCGTTCACCTGCGGTTTTTATGTTGCGCTTGGGGTCTTTAATACTCTTTTCATCGGCGGAAAGACGTGTGCGAGACGGGTGGTAAGCGCACAGCAAGGCAGACTGATACGGAGGAAGAGAGCCCTCGAACAACCGGTACGCAAAGGTTGCAATCTTAAAGTGGCAGCGGGATTACGACTATAATCTGCGGGAACTGAAATCTTGTTTCGGCTATACTCTTAGCTATGGCATAAGGAATTAAGAATGTGCTCAGAACATGTAACAGAATAGACTACCTGGGCCCGTATGTAGAACTCGAGGTTAATTTAACCCACGGCTCTGGGCCTAACCCAGACCAGGACAAAAGAAACCCCAAAACAAAATTAAATTGAAAAGGAAGCGAAGAAAGAAAGACAAAAATTCTTCTATAACGGCATAGGCACCTTGCTGGAATGGACCCGCTTCCTGATTTAAAACAAAAAAAACAACAGAAAATTTAACCCTAGAGCTACTTTACGAGGTTAGACTCTAACCCTGGGCTAAACTCCCTAACCCCAACTTTTACATGCGGGCCCAGAAGCTGCCTTTTGCGTGTTTACAATGGAACATCAAAGAATATGTCTTCGCCATTAAGTTTTGCACTCACAATGGAGACCATCTTCGATTTTTCTTTTTACCAAGATTAAAGTCCAGTCTTCCAAAATGTCTAGGCTGAAAAAGTGTTCTAAGCTATTTTTGTAGGGGTCTAACATCATGCCACTAAGACACAAGCAAAGATGCTGCAGGTTGTCACTGGCTGACAGTGACAGTGAGCCGACAAAAGCTGCCATGTAATGACAACTGACAGTGTGCCCATGACGCCATTTTAGGGGAAAAAGGGCTGATTTCAAGATGTAAGTTTTTTTTTCTCTCTCAAATGACGTCTTTGGACTAGCTTACACGACAGAAGGGGCGAAACACATTTAACTGCCCTATACTGGCAAAATACAGTAAGTGACTTGACATCATTTGAGGAGGGTGGGTGGGTGGGTGTTTGGGGGTTTAACGTCCTTTTCCACCACATAAGGGTGATATCAAAGACGGGGCAACGATGAAAAGGCCAGCACAAATATTTGGCCCCAGCCGGGACACGAACTCACGACCCGAGCATTAGAAGTCCAACGCTCTACCATTCCACCACCCCGGCTCCCCATCATTTGAGGGAAAAGGCAAGTACGTCAATGTCTTTTATCTTGAAATCACCCTGTTTCCCCCCGAAAATGACGTCATTGACATTTCGCCATTACACGGCAGACAAATCGAAAAGGAGACGTCTGCTAGTGTCGCGGTCACACGCTGAGTAGAACAACCTCGGGTCGTTTGAAGTCCGTTCATACATTCGGCAGGCGTCAGTGTCTTGCACTCTGAGACCTGCTTTCATCAAAGCGGACTGTTTAGCTGATCCTTCGCACCACGTGATTGTAATGTGTTCATGTTCAGTTTATGAGAGCATGTGTGTGATTCACGTGACCGTGCGTGTTGGGTTCAGTTCGCCGCGCTTTGAGCCAGTTCAAGAAATATTATTGTGTAAAGCGCCAACATATTGCACAGTTATTATTATTAATATTATTATTATTAAATGATGATGATGATGATGATAGGAGCACTCACAGGCGAAACAGTTCCGCAGAAACTCTTGTCTCCTGTAGGTGTAGGACTGGGCGAGTATAAAGAACTGCCAACCGAAATAGACATGTCATCAAATGAAATTTGATTGCAAAGGCAGACACGTTTCCTCGCCCACGCCGATCTTTCGCGAGCAGCACGTGCTTTCTGTGGCTTCCATCTCTTTAGGGTTTCTGTGAATGAGAGTAATTATTTCCTCTTCAACTCGTTACTCTTCTGTCACGAGGGAGGATGTTTGGCTTAAACGGGAATTATCCATCATTGTTAAGCCAACTTATGTTTTGGAACAGGTTCACTCGTGAGAGCGCCCCTACACTCGAAATAATTATTCTATCTTGATGACCAGTACAGTTCTTAATGCGGTGCAATGTTGTTTACACTTTGCGCGACCGGCCCAACATTCAAATTCGACGACTGTTGTTACACTACTGGAACACTCAGTGTGGATGTCTCGTCATCGAGTACGCTTCTGTTGGCTCAGTGCCCCCATTACAGACACTGTCATTATCCAGGTAAAAGTAAAAGTCGAGGTTAGGGATTTTAGCCCCGGGTTCAAGTCTAACCTCGAACTAAACTAGCTCTGGGGTTAAATTTTGTGCTTTTTTTCCATCAGGAAGTGGGTCCATTCCACCATGGTGCCTAAGCCGTTGTACAAGGATTTTTTCTTCTTTTATTCGCTTCCTTTTTTAAAATTCAATTTTGCTTTTGGGTTTCTTTTGTCCTAGTCTGGACTTCTTTTTGCCCGTAGCCGTGGCTTAAATTAACCTCGAGTTTTACATACGGGCCCTGGTGTTTAAAAGGTATGATGATAGAAAACAGCCCAGAACGATCTGTCAGCATAAATTAGCCCCCTTAAATCTTACTGGCGCTCCTACCACTATTACTCGGTTTTATATAGGGAGACTTCTTTTTTTGGAACAGTTGTGCTTGCGCTTGCGCCTGTGCGCTCGAATTAGTGTAGCTTAGAGATTGTAGAGCTCCGAATGCAACACACTGGCGTGTGATGGCCGGTCGATAAACGGCCGGAACCAGTGAGCAACAAAGTCGAGTCAGTTGAGAAGTCAGCCCGGCAAAAAACAAACTAACAAACAAACCAAAAAACCCACAAAAACCAACGTGTCTGGTGTGCAGCACGCAGGCCGCCGCAGTTTTGTGTTGGAGTATACGGGCTGAGTTCTGAATTGTTAATCAGCCGAAAGCAAGCCTGTTTCCCTCTACAGCTCCGAACGCCTTCTTGTCGTACCTAAGACCTACACCAAGTCCTTTGGACAAAGATCATTTCAATAGCAAACCCCTGTCATTTGGAATGCTCAGCCCCAGTGCATTCGTAATGCATCTGACTCGCTTCAGTTCAAAGCCAAACTGAAAACCTTATTCAGACTGTCGTGTCCTACGACTAGTTTCACCACATATCTTGACCCATTCTGAGCCCTCTGGATGGTGGAGTGGCAGGTTTGTGTATATAGCATGTACCATTATATACATACATTTTTGCATACCCTGTCTACAGAGAGAGAGAGAGAGAGAGAGAGAGAGAGAGAGAGAGAGAGTTATTTAGGGCTTAACGCCGCGCAAGCAACAAAGGCTAATTCGCGGCTCATGAAAGTCCCTTCCTGCCAGGTCCTATAAAACATAAAAATTCCCGCATTAAAACAAGATGTAAATAAATATTAAAAATATATCGGGTCTAAATGAGACTTCTTTGTGGACTTAAAAAAAAAATTAACATAGGTGGTCAGTGAAAGACTGAATATTTGAAGTCTATAATTTGTAGAATAGGTTGACCTCTTTCAGGAAACTGAAGATGCAGAGAGAGAGAGAGAGGGGGGGGGGAGGGTGCGGGGGATGGGGAGGGGGGTGGGGTGGAGAGAATCGATCGGATCACACAGTAAAGCCAGGGATATGTTTAGTCAGCTAAGTATCACATTTTCAGTTCACAGACGACACAAACAAATTAGTGTCAAATTATCTTTCACTCGATACGTGCAGCTTTCTCTCCAACACTATAGAAATGAAAAAAAAAAAATTAATGGAAGAATTGTAAGCGAAGGCCAAATTACTTGTACGCCCACTCCGTGCAAGTCGTGTGCTATCAGTTACCCGACTCTCTCTTTTGTAAGCAAGTCACGATATGACCTACTGTGTGGTGTTGATATTTCAATTTGTATGGACTGTTTCGCTGGTCATTGGAAGTGTCGAAATACTGTGGTGAAGCAGACGGATGTGCAGATAATTCCAAAGTGCAGAGAGCAGCCTACTGTTTCTTTTCCTTCTGTCTCTAGATATAGAAAGGTCTTGAAAATAAAGGTCATATTTCATTTTGTTCATTGTGTGTAAACTGTATAATACTGGTAAGTGATACACGTAACAGCATCTAGGTTGATTACATCAACGACTGCTGGGCAATTCCTAACGGTCCGTCACGTCAGTTACGCAGTTTTGCTTCTCTATGCAGTGTCTTCCGTAAAAATACATTGCTATATCCTGCCCTCGTAGTGTAATGGTTAGTACTTCGGACCATGGACCTGGAGACCCGGGTTCGAGTCCCAGCCGAGGCAAGCGGGATTTTTCCTACCTAGGTCGGCTCCTACCCAGAGCGGGTGTGTTATGGGCCCAATGGGGAGGCTGTTGCCACACAGCCGATTCACCCACTTCACAGGTGCGACTTTGGGGTTGCTTCCCTGGGTATGACACGTCTTATGATGTGGATGATTACACGGCCGGCACCGCAGGTGCCGTAGTTCCCGGGCCTGGTTAACGCCGGGATGTTTATACTACGAAACGTGGAATGCGGCCCTGTCGCGCAGTCCAAAACAACACGGACCTCCATAGCATCATCTTACCATCATCCTAACCTCCATCACCATGCATAATAAAAATTGCCCCAGCTTTGGAGCCCTCCGTGGATTCCACCCATGACCTGGGAGGAACACCACTGCAGCTGGCAAAGAGTTGGGGCAGAAAAAAAAAAGCCACAGCATTGCTATATGGAAGGAATACATCGTTTTGGCAAAGGCAAATCTGATCACTGGGAAAGCATCAAGTATGGGAAAGCATCAAGTATGGGAAAGCATCAAGTATCCCACGTTTTTGACTCTTCGTCGGTTTTGGGAGGAGCCGGGATAGCCGAATGGTACAGCGTTGGACTCTCAATGCTCGGGTCGTGGGTTCGTTTCCCGGCTGGGGTCAAATATTTGTGCTGGCTTTTTTTCTCGTTGCCCCGTCTTTGATATAACCCTTACGTGGTGGAAAAGGACGTTAAATTCCCAAACACCGACCCACCCACCCTTGTCGGTTTTGGCCCTGTAAAATCATGGAACGTTTAATGGTTTCTTAGTGGCTCTTACTGCAGCAAACACGAGTGTAATCAAAGTGCAGCAGTCCCACTAAGCCAAATTTAAATCCATGCAGACATTATATTTTTTTAGCGAGGCCACTGGTGCATAACCCCAAACTTACTCGGTAGGGATAGAGTTAAAGGAGTGTATATTACTAAACACAAATATACAAATCCCTGGACAGGCAATTTAGTACGCCAAACGTTCATTGGCCGCTCGCCTGACAGGTCCAGGTCAGACGAACTGCGTTATAATGGACAGGTCGGAGACTTAGTCTGCTAGCTTATGCGGACAGATGAAGAATGACACCCCCCCCCCCCCCCCCCCGGCCGCGTGGTTTCTATTTCCGCTTGAGTTCTGTCTAAGGCCTGTGAGCGGCGCGCGGTCATATTTACCGTCGCGGTCAACGGTTCATCGAAACGTGTAGGAATCGTAGAGAGAGCATGACGCCCACTTCCTGAAGGTAGCGGAAAGTACGCAATCTTAGTGGGTTCCGTGGTGGCTCAAAGGTGAAGCACGTTGAGTTATGGAATCACTGTGCTTCCGGCAGTCAGCTTTAATAAATAGTACGTGGTTAGCGATTACTTCCCTTGCTTTACGCTGTTGACGACACTTTGTCGTTGTTGTTGTTGTTTTAGTGTCTAGAGGGCAACAATCTTGCGGTTTTTATAGCATAATGCAGGGTAAGATGTCTCGTAAATTCAGTTGTACGGAAAGAGTTTATGGATTTTAAACGAAGAGCACAGAAGGATAGTTGGTAGTATCTTTAGGTACTCTAATTCTCCTGTTTTTTAGACTAAACTGATATTGGTTGCGCCCCCAGGGGGCTGGAACAGTTGCGAACGCTACAAAGAGCAAACAATGATTGATTGTTCACGTCAGTGTGCCAAATGTCCGAGATCCCATCGGGCCTTGCGCGACGCTAATACCCCACTGCCCATGCGCGAAGGTCTCCTATGTGGCTTCACGTTTTTTACATGTGACTGTGCTGAGCATGAGCGATGTAGGTACGTAAATCGCGTGGTAGCGATCGTGCTTCGAACGCGCTTGTTCAGAGACAGAGGAAACATAGTAACAGTCATCGACTTATCCCGAAAATTCCACCTCAGCTCAGAGGTAGCCTGCGTACTGTCCTTAACCCGTGGTGTGCACAGAAAGCACGTAATTTAACCGCTTAAGTCCTAGACTGAACATTGCTCAGAGGCAGCGTACAATAATTCTGCCGTGTAATGACAAGCGGCATGAAGTCCATGACGTCATTTTAGGGGAAACAGGGATGGTTTTAAGATGAAAGACATTGATGTAATGGCCTTTTTCCTCAAATGACGTCAGTGCACTTAGTGCGTTTTGCCATTACCGGCAGGTGTGCTTTATTGTGTAGCTGTGGGCCTCGACTGCCTTTTCAATGGACTGCTTGAGCAAATGTGTGTGTGTGTGTGTGTGTGTGTGTGTGTGTGTGTGTGTGTGTGTGTGTGTGTGTGTGTGTGTGTGAACTGAATAATAATAATAATAATAATAATAAATTGCTTTTATATAGCGCAGTATCCCAGCAGACGCTGGCTCAGAGCGCTCTACACACACACACACACACACACACACACACACACACACACACACACACACACACACACACACACACGACCAGAACCTTCATAATCGCGTCAGCTATTGAACTTTGGGCACAAACCAAGCAAGAAAAGAAACCGTGCCCCCCCCCCCCCCCACCGGGGGCGACCTCTCGTCAGGCCACGCAGGGTGACTCTTGATTGGAGTCGGTAACGCTTGAGAAGTCGCGAGACTCGTCAGAGGAAGAAGTCGGTAGTGGGAGGAAATTAGGCAGATCAAAAGAGCACGCCGCCTGGCGAATCTGCATCCCCAAGATGATAGGATGGGGCATGATAGAGAAGTGTTCATTAAGGATCGGTTGCGTAGAGACAATGCCACCAGTGCGAGAGGTTGGGGTTCGAGTCCCTCACGGGGGCATCTTTTTGTTTCAGCTGCAGTCTGCTGCGCCGTTCGTTCGGGCTGATCGCCGGGGGGTTCTCTCCGGGTACTCCGGCTTCCTTCTCACTGCTTTGGAAATGATCAGCGTACAAAATTTCAAAGTGAATGCAGTTCTAAATTCCTGTAGCCTGAGTTGCACCACTCGCACCACGTGATTGTAACGTGTTGATGTGCGATGTGTGAGGGAATGCGTGTGATTTACGTGAGCGAGCGTGTTGTCGTCAGTTCTTGGTGCTTTGAGCCAAGGAATTTGCAAAAGCGCCTGAACAAAGCCCACTATTTTTCTTCCTGTTACTTATCATCAAGAACACTCTTCTTCCTGCTGCGGGCTGTCGGTGGTGTTGTAAGAGTCTCATGCAACATGTTGGAGCTTGTTGATGGAGCCAGCCGGATGAAGTGATGGCGTACGGCCGTCTGCCGCGTTTCAGTTTTGTAGAATGAGAACAGGTACATGTACATACAACGCTAGAGGACGAAAGTCGCACTATATAACTCTTTATGGTGACTCCCTTCCCTCAATATTTGTGCTGGCTTTTTCACCATTGCCCCGTCTTTGATATCACCCGTATGTGGTGGAAAAGGACGTGAAACCCTCAAACACCCACCACCCACCCCTTCCCTCAAACAAACAAAAAAATTAACAACAAACAAAAAAAGGAACTTCAACTTCGTCTAGTAATCGTGACTTTTGTAGTCGTTTCCCGTGGCTGACTACAAGCTGATTATGTGTCGCTACTGTCAGGTTATGGCGTATGGCGGTTGAGGCGGTGTAAAGCAACCCATGCATTCAGACGAACCATCCACGCACACTCACGCACACCATGCAGGGAACGAACACGACGAACAACATGCAGGTTACCAGTCAGGAGAACTGCAGGCGGAATGCTTGGATTTAATCCCTTGTAGAAGACACACACACACACACACACACACACACACACACACACACACACACACACACACACACACACATGCACTCGCTCATCCGTTCGCCATTCTCTCGCGCACTCTCTCGTCATTCATTGTCATGGTCACCGTATCATGGTGACCATGAGCTAATGACGACAACACTTTGGAACTCTTATCACTTTGGCTGTTTGAGCTTTTGACTGTAAGGATTTAGGCCGTGAGTTCGAAATCTGACTGGATAACCAGCACAAATATTAATTTCAGCTTACATTTCTAGCTGGGGAATCTTGCTCCTGGCCTGGTATTGACAGTTCAGCGCTGCACCAACTCAGTATTCCCGGCCTCTCCATTCCGCTGAGAGGAGCCGGGGTGGCCGAATGGTAGAGCGTTGGACTTTCAATGCTCGGGTCGTGAGTTCGAATCCCGGCTGGGGCCAAATATTTGTGCTGGCCTTTTTCTCGTTGCCCCGTCTTTGATATCACCCTTATGTGGTGGAAAAGGATGTTAAACTCCCAAACACCCACTCACCCACCCTCTCCATTCTGAGAGGGAAGTTTTTCTTTAAAGCTCATGTCGTGAGATCAAATTCCGACCCGGAGCCAACACTGTGTGGAGACGTTTTGTCATTTGTAGGAAGAAATATCGCGCTGAAGGACACTGAATTGATTGATTGATTGATTGATTGATTGATTGATTCATTGCGCCGTCTTTGATACTCTGGTGTGGTGGCAAAGACTGAAGAACAACCATCAACTGCGAGGGAAGACACTTCTTGTCAATACCACTGAAGGAGATGCATAACAAGCAATGGAAGACGGACACCGACACCTAGCTGGTCAGCTGTGGCTAACAGTCATTAATTACATGAGGGCGTTGCACTCGTCTTGTACAAACAGGTCACTCATCAAACCCCAACGGTCATTCCTTGACACGCTAGTGGCAGAGAAATGCATAAACAGAGAGAGAGAGAGAGAGGGGGGGGCGGAGGCGGAGGCGGAGGCGGGGGAGGGGGAGTTTTACGTCCGTTTCCACCACGTATAGGTGATATCAAAGACGGGACAACGAGAAAAAGGACAGAACAAATATGTGGCCCCAGCCAGGATTCGAACCAGAGAGAGAGAGAGAGAGAGAGAGAGAGAGAGACAGAGTTGACTTGACTTGATCTGACATGCCCTGACTTGGCTTCGTTCGTTGGTTCGCGTTTGCTTTGCAGGTGATTCAAACTCAGTTTGGTATTCCGATTTTTAAGCGGGTGGGTGGGTGTTTGGGAGTATGGTTGCGGACGGGACAACAAGAGCGGGTGGGTGGGTGTTTGGGGGTTTAACGTCCTTTTCCACCACATACCAGTGATATCAAAGACGGGGCAACGATGAAAATGCCAGCACAAATATTTGGCCCCAGCCGGGATACGAACTCACGACCCGAGCATCAGAAGTCCAACGCTCTACCATTCGGCCACCCGGGCTCCCCGACGGGACAACAAGAAAAAGGCCAGCACAAATATTTGGCCCACGCCGGGATCCGAACTCACGACACGAGCATTGAAAGTCCAACGCTCTACCATTCGGCTGCTCCGTTTTAAGCATTTGCCAAGATATTGGGCTCCGTACACAAGGGACATTGCTGCCTCAGCAGGAAAAACGGCCTCAAGGCCGTGTGTCTGATGGGCGCTGACGCCCTTTTTCCGGGGCATTTGAGATATTGCTATACGCCATACAGGGAATTGCTACCATCATGTGAAATAAAAAAGGGTTACAGCGCCATGGGTCTGATGTGCGCTTACCCCCTTTTTCCAGGTGATGGTAGATTGCTGCGCGCAGGTGGCGTGTGTGGACAGACGTGGCGATTAAGCTAATCTTCTTTGGCGGGCTTGTCTGGCATCTGATTAACAAAACCGGCGACTTTACGCGACGGGAGCGGGCGACCGGGGCACGGCCTTGGGTGACGGCTAATGCTGAAGATAACAATATTTGTCGTCACTAAGGAAGTGCAGGGGAAAGTGGTTGTCGAATCCGGTTTCGCTCTCGACAAGAGCTGTTGTCATTGCACAGGACTTTGCCGACGTACATCGCGGGACAAGCTTATCGAGACATGCATTAGTACGGTAGAAGCTGGTTAAGTATCCTTAATACTGTTGATTTAAGTCTTCAGAACCCGAGCTCTACCACCCTCGGTCCGCTGTATGACAAGACTTGTTCAAAAGAAGAAGCCACTACACACTAGGGATGTTCCGATTCGGGTGGGCCGAACCGGTTTTCGAATTGCGATTTCACGACGAAACCGGTTTTTTTTCGGCGATTTACCGCGAACCGGGTGACCTTTGAGGGGAGGCAACCCCGAGTTCGTATCCCGGCTGGAGCCAAATATTTGTCCTGGCTTTTTCATCGTTGCCCCGTCTTTGATATCACCCGTATGTGGTGGAAAAGGACGTTAAACTCCCAAACACCCACCCACCCTACTCTGCTCTGCTCTGCCTGTACTACTTTCAAACCGACTCATGTCAAAATTTACTTACGGGTTGTCAAAGGGACGAGGCTGAACCGGGGAGCCGGGGTGGTCGAATGGTAGAGCGTTGGACTTCTAATGCTCGGGTCGTGAGTTCGATCCCGGCTGGGGCCAAATATTTGCGCTGGCTTTTTCATCGTTGCCCCATCTTTGATATCACCATATGTGGTGGAAAAGGACGTTAAACCCCCAAACACCCACCCACCCACCCACGAGGCTGAACCATTATTGTGCCCCACTCTGTTATACTTTATTCTGCCCTAATCTGCTCTGTCGTTCTCCGGCCAGCCCGCTCCTACCCTATCTTCCCCATACCAGCCTCAGGACCCATTGCTGGTCTACATTCACACTGCTAATGGCAGTATGCACGTCAATAGCCAAACTGGTGCCCTTTTCTTGAAATTGGTATCGTAAGTCAGCAGACAGGGCCAATCACTCCTGTCAAAAAGGTTGCGGGGAGTTATCGATCCTGTCTGACTCGGGCGTGAACAAACGGAGCCATACGTGTTTTTCACGCTTCTCTTCCTCGGCGCTTTAGCTGGGAGCAAAGACCCCATAGACTACACTTGCTTAGGTGTAATACCGCTGAAACTAATAGGTTTACTGCAAGGAAGAAAGAACGTAAGTAAGCCGCAATTTGCGTAAATTTCACAGGCGAGAGGTACACTTCGACGCTTGTGATCCTTAGCTTTTCTTTGGCTGAGAGAAGAAAACCCTATTATGTAGATTACACTTGCTTAGGTATAACACTGCTGAAACTAATAGGTTTATGCAAGGGAGAAAGAACAACAGGAAGCCGCAATTTGTTTAAATCCCTCAAGCTAAAGGTTCGTTATAGTTTATTTTTTTCAGAGATCTTGACTTCTATACCTTCACCAGGAAGAAATATTCTTTTGACAGGCGCCGGCTTAGGCCATGATTTCGCCACTTTTCATGAAAAGTAAGGTAGAACAGGCTAAGCGTAAAATAGACTAGGGGTAAGGTGAGCTAAGGAGAAGGTAAGCTGAGGCAAGGTAAGAGTCAGTTTAGATTAAGGTAAGGTTACTAAGATTAATGTAATATATATAAGGTATATGCAATAGTACGGTTACAGGTTAAGAGAAAGGGTATCGATAAGTAAATGGTGAGGTAAGAAAGGGTAAGGTAAGGGTAAGAGTGATGTATGGTAGTGGTATTCGGCGACCCCGGCTCCCCATTCCACTTCCAAATCAATGACGGGTCGTCAAGGGACAAAACTGGCATCTGCTGATCATCAGCCCACGCGCCACGAAAGAGTTAATCAGGAAATTCACATCACATCCTGGAGGCATTCACGTGATTGTAAAACAGCATTAATAGATCCGAAACTTTCCTAATCGACTGTATTACAGGTCAAAGAATACAAATGCACGAAGTGTCAAAATGCCTATTTATTCCCGATTAGCCTCAGGCATCATAGTCACCCCTAAAAATGCTTTAATCTAGAAACAAAAATTATCATGCACAGACCATGCAATGGCAGCGTGCTTGACAGGAGTTTAAAACAAATTGAATGTCTCCTTTCCGCTCAGGTCTCACTGGTATAATGCTGCTTTCTACTTTCTGTTAAGGCCAGAAAGCCACTTCACCCGAATCCACTCACGTCACCTTTGCCTATCTTGTGCCCCAAAAAAAAAAACGTCCCGGCTTCACTTGCCTCCTCTTGGGCCTTGTCCTACAAAGTACAGAAATCACGAAAATCACGCTTTTTTCGTGACAACAAAAAATCACTACAAATTAGCACACTGGCAGAACAGATTCCTTCAAAGAAACACAGCACTTGACAGTACGCTCAATGTGTGTTATTACGCCTACACGACTGTGGCAAAACGCTGTCTGCTGAAAGCCGGCGTGTGTGGGGCTGAAATTGTACATTTGTCTAAGTCAGTTGTATGATGCTAGACACCGCCACAACAGCTGCGAACGATTTGTGAGTCTCAAAATGTCAGACGCAAGGGTCTTTAATATTTCTGTGTTGCTTTTTATGGGGAGGGTGTAATAAAAGTTAGATAAAGTCTCCTGACTTTTTTCTGCCACCGCTGTCTATATTTTATTGTAAGCATCCTTTTCATAAACAGACGGCCTGTACACTTTATCACTAGAGTCTTTCTTGTAAGCAGACTGCCTCAACATTTTATTGCATACGCCCTCTTTTGCTGAGCGGAACTGTCTACCGATAAATAATATGGATGGATGGTTCGAGTGGTAGTGGCGTGACAGAAGAGATGTATGATGCTGCCTTTTACCGACTCTGGTATCTAATTGAAGTCTTTCATAAATTTTGTATCACTACAGCTGTTATGACACAGAGATTGCGCCCACGTTGGTAAATTACAACCGCGAACAAACAACCTGTTCACCCGGGAAAGCAAACAAGTGATGATATAAGGCTGAACTGGCCATCTAGGGCCATGTGCCCTGAATGCACTCGGCATAGCGATTTGCACCTACCCCTAAATCTAAGTCTTACCCTAACCCTGACAACCTAGAGGGCGAACTTTACCGTGAGCTGACGTAAGAACGAGTAATTTCATGCAAGCAATCAATGCTTCATTGTTGATAACACCCAACGCTGCGCTCGTAGTTCCCAGGCAAGCGCGTAAGCCAGCAGCCAGACTACCAACCAGCCAGCCAAACCAAACCAAGCCAAGCCTAGCCTAGCCAAGCCAGATCATACCAAACCAAACCAAACCAGAGCCAAACCAAACCAGAGCCAACCATACCATACCATACCATACCATACCATACCATACCATAGCCAATCCTAACCAGACAAAGCCAAGCCAAACCAGGCCGAGCCAGGCCGAGCCAAGCAAAGCAAACCAGGCAAAGGCAAAAGCAAGCCAAGCCAAAGCTAACCAAATCAAATCAAACCAGACAAACGATCGTCGACGGTTTACCTTAAAAGGGTCTGGCAGGACTGTTGTCAGCCCGACGAACATGGAGAACAGTCTCAAAGACGTCACTGGTGAGATGTCTCACAAGCAAAGTGGAGCGTGTACATACTTCCTCCTTCCCCCCTCCCCCTCCCCAGGGCAGAGACGCCATTTTGCGAAGTAAACTGAATTGAAATGAACAGCAGTATGTTGAGAGATGGGTTGGGGCGCTTATTAACATTTCGTGGCGTAGAGATGCTTTCTTAAGCTGAACTGAACTGGGCTGAACTGAACTTGATCCCCATGCATCCCCTCCCCCCCCCCAAAAAAAAAACAAACAACACCAACAACAAAAAACCCCCAAAAAACAAAAAACCAAACCAAACCACCACCACCACCACCACCCCCCCCCCAAAAAAAAAAAAAAAACACAATAAAACAAAAAACAAAAAAAACAAAACCCAAAAAAACACTGAACAACAACAACAACAAACAAACAAACAAAAGACTACAACAAAACAAACGTACGTCGGTCATTCACTCCTACACAAAGTGCGCGGAGACTCTTCATCACGAACACACACACACACACACACACACACACACACACACACACACACACACACACACACACACACACACACACGCACCAGAAACGAGAGTGGGAATGAACAAACACTCATTAATTTTATCCTCGGCCCCTACCGTAGACAGGTGGGCACACAGCTCTGGTTGCAGAAACCTGTGATAAGCAATATATAGCCGCGTGCAGGTAAAACACGTTTAAAGTGCAGATGCTATTTAGGGACGTTGGAAAAGTTCATATTAGCTCATTTCTTAGGAAAGAAGCGTGCTACGTCTTGCTTTGCAACAGGTAAATATCTTGTATACTGGTGTAGATTGAATTCATGAAGAGCACTTTGGCTAAGGTTTCCATAGATTGTTGTGCCAGAACAGTGGCCTTGCACATTGTTTCGTCTAGCATTACACTACTCTTAGATTGTGGACAATGTCATCTTGTGTCGCATTACTGTTTTGCTTACGGTCATGTCACACTACGGCTTCAGAACAGCTATAAGAAACAAAAACACCGATGTTTTCCGAACTGGTCATGTGACATAGATCCCGAAGCTGTTTCCTAAAGCTGTTTTCTTGTGTTTCGAGATTTTAGGGTCGGCTCTAAATTCTCGCAACAGTTTCTGAAAACCCTTCGGCCCCCGTAGTGTAGTCGTTAGCACTTCGGACTATGGACCGGGAGACCCGGGTTCGAGTCCCAGCCGAGGCAAGCGGGATTTTTCCTACCTTGGTCGGCTCCTACCCAGAGCGGGTGTGCTATGGGCCCAATGGGGAGGCTGTTGCCACACAGCCGAGATTCACCCACTTCACGGGTGCGACTTTGGGGGTGCTTCCCTTGGTATGACAACGTCTTATGATGTGAATGATTACACGGCCGGCACCGCCGTAGATTCCACTTAATACTAGGGAGGAACACCACAAAAAAAGTCTGAAAACACATTTGCTTGAGCCAATCAGCTTTGAGTCTCAGTGCATGTGAACGGATCTCAACACTGAGCTAGTACACAGTAGGTCATGATAAATTTGTACCAGTCCCGTCCTGATTTGTAGGATGCACGTGTGGCAATCGCGGCAACACTGGAGAAATTGTTTCCATGTGTGACATGCAAGAAATGACAACACTTTGGGAAACGCGAATCTTCAGAAAGAGTTTCGTGCTTTGTTTTTGAGAAACTGTTGCGCGTGTGACTTCGCCTTTAGTTGATTTGTGATCAGTGAACTTTTAGGTTTAGATACTGGATACGTCGGTATGGAAAATCTATCACCATGACTACTTCTGTTTCTTGGTACACGGCCTGGAAGAAGATAATCCTTTCTCCAAACTAATTCTAAAATAGCAAAGGTACCTCTGCGACATAGATTTGATACGCATTAAGTTTGACCCTATTTTTACCACTTAACCGTAGACTTGAAGCACACAGGTTTTTGTGTGTGTGTTTTTTTTTTTTTTGTTTTTTTTTTGGGGGGGGGGGGGGGAGGGGGGGATGGTTACTGCCCCAACTCTTTGCCAGCTCCAGTGGTGTTCCTTCCAGGTCATGGGTGGAATCCACGGCGGGCTCGAAAGTTGAGGCAATTTTTATTATGCATGATGATGGAGATGAGGATGATGGTATGATGATGCTATGGAGGTCCGTGTGGTTTTGAACTGCGGGACAGGGCCGCATTCCACGCTTCCTGTCACAAATATCCCGGCTTTAACCGGGCCGTGTAATCATCCACATCATAAGATGTATCATACCAAGTTAAGCACCCCCAAAGTCGCACCTGTGAAGTGGGTAAATCTCGGCTGTCTGGCAACAGCCTCCCCGTGGGGCCCATAGCATATCCGCTCTAGGTAGAAGCCGACCTAGGCAGGAAAAATCCCGCTTGCCTCGACTGGGACTCGAACCCGGGTCTCCCGGTCCATGGTCCGAAGCGCTAACCACTACACTGCGGGGGCCGGTAAGCACTGACACAGTTTTGTAGTGGGGTCACCTAAATTAATTTTGTGTTGCTGTCTTCAGCTCCGGCATCCAAATATACGAAATCGGCGCCGATTGGTCGATATGTCGCGGTGGGAAACTGGGCCGTGCTATGATGAATGAATCAAGCACCACTGGTACGCCCGTGAAGACCGTAAATCATTTTACGAGCAAATCTTCCCGAACGAGGGAAATATTTCAAATTTTTATCTGTCACGTCAACGATATATTAGCAGCATTCTCGACATGAAGTTTGGGCGAATGCACACGTGAAATGAGCAAGAATATTGAAAGGCATTCAAGCAACAATGCGGACTTGATGTCCGTGTTCAATTTCGTAAAGAAAATGACAAACACATTTCATGAGACTGGGTTTTTTTTTTATTGAGTTACTTTATTGCTCCTTTTGGGAAATCTGGATTGCTTCGCCAGGGGAAGTGCGTCGTCGCGGTGCAGCGCCAAACATCTATTTACTGTTGACAAATCAATCGCAGAATTCCTGTAATGTGTCGAGCAGTCGATGCATGATCCATTCATAAACTGCATGATATGTCCCTGTCCTCTTGTTATGAGAACAACAACAAAAATAAAAGAAAATCACCATCGATTTGGACAAACCCGAGACTGCATGTGAATTGAGAAGAATTAGCTGATAAACTTGGGGACTGGAGGCAATCACTTTCCGTATTTAGCGGACCAGTTAAGGTTACAGATCAAACTAATATTTTTCTTGTTTTCCAATTTGTTTTGTTTCATCATCATCATCATGTTTATTCCATTGAGAACTTAGCATCCATTATCTTTCCTACCCACAGGCACCGTGGTCCCGTAATTGTTTGTCACGTGAGGCCGTACACGTGATAGGACAGAGCAGGATGACGCCACCAAAGGCAGGACAGAGGCAAAATACAGCCCGTGTTACTGTGTTAATGACAGGAATGGCTGTCTGCCTCTTGCTGATCTTCTATACAGCAAACCGCCCATTCTCAGCACTCCAACCGCTCCTTCACTCGACAGAAACACTCTTTCAACAAGCAGTTGATCTCAATCATCAACGCACGGAAGACGCGAGAAGGTATTTTCAAAGTCTGCCCAGACAATCATCTCCATCCGGATCGCTTGAGGCGCCTGCAACATCCACAAACGCGACAAAATTTGCAATCGCCATTGTGACTGTCAGCCGCAAGGGATCTTCACAGAGTGAAGCGCTGAAGGACGTTAGCTACGTGTTACAAAGTACGGCCGCTTTGGACAAACTGACCAGAGACAACGAGATGTTTCACGGAAGCGTTCTCTTCGTGTGCAACGTAGATTACGACCCGAGGTCGCACGAAGACGCAGACTTCCTGAAAGGCTACGTACCGTATGTTGAACGCTACGGGATGTCTTCCTTCAGCTTGCCAGCTCTTAGGATTCCTGTTGTGGGGCACTTGTACAACGAAACCAGGCACGCTGATGTCATTGACAAGGAGCGAGCCGACTACATGTTCTGCGTGCAGGCGGCAGCGAGCCTCAACCCTCAGTACGTGATTGTGGTTGAGGATGATGCTCTCCCTACTGACAACTTTGCCCCAGTTCTGGAGCACAACCTCAGAAAACTGGACAGGAAAAAGAAGTGCACCCCTCGAGGTTACTCAATATCGTCTTGTTCTGATCATTCTGAACCCGTAGCATGGAGTTCATCCAATCTGGTTTCTTTCTTTGAAAGCTCATCCTCTTCTGAACAAAGTGAAACAATTAATGCACCAGGAAATAAAGGTAGAGACGTTTTGCAGTTACTTGACACTTTCTCAGCCAGTAGGAATGGTTCACATGATGAAAATAATCCATCTTTTGCCTATCTAAAGCTCTCTTGGCCTTCGACTTGGCAAGGGTTTACTTACGGGTTCGAAAGACAAGTAGATCTGTTCTGTTTATCGGCTTTTGGTGGAAGCATGGGTGTACTCATGCACGTTCTTGTAACACTCCGCATCTACACAAGCAGCAAGGCATTGTGGGGAAGGTTCATAGTCGGATCTTTTCTGGTCTTCCTTCTGTGTGTCTTGATCGGAAGGCAGAACATCAACCAGCTGAGAACGTTCTCGAAACATCTTTACAGACTCCAAGCCTCTCCAGACTGCTGCACGCAAGCTATGGTGTTTCCGAGTCACGTGGTACCTAGTCTAGTCACGTGGCTGGCGCACACGCCGCCCGGATCTCCTGTAGATTTAGCCATGCCTGGATTTGCAAGGTACTACGACCTTGCAACGTATTACATAGAACCTAACATCTTTCGTCACATCGGTATAGTAAGCTCTCTTTCAGGACATTCCAGACCGCCTGAGGAGTATGTGTTTTCCTGATATCGTGATGACTAGAAAAAGAATGGTTTTCTCTGGTTTACCGCCGTCTTTTATCTCCTCTATCGTTGTTTGATGACCTAAAGGTGTTTTGTCTGTTTGTCTCGATTTTTTTCTCTCCTAATAAAGTGTCGGCCTGCGAAAGAAGTAAGCAGTTTTCTGACGGTACGACGAAAGAAGAATGCCTGTCGTTGAGAAAGGGTTTCGTGTCGATTTAAAAAAAAATCATTTAAAGTTCCTGATTCGTGGGGTCATTGCCCTAGCGCTCTCTGTCTGTCTGTCTGTCTGTCTGTCTCTCTCTCTCTCTCTCTCTAACCTTTTGTATGTCGTGTCTGCAGTGTGAGCGGACGTCAGTAGTAGTAGTAGTAGTAGTAGTAGTAAGAGAGAGAGAGAGAGAGAGAGAGAGAGAGAGAGAGAGAGAGTGTGTGTGTGTGTGTGTGTGTGTGTGTGTGTGTGTGTGTGTGTGTGTGTGTGTGCTCCTCCTGAGTAAAACTCGAAAAAAGAGAAAGGCGTAGGTATGTATGTGTGTGTGTGTGTGTGTGGGGGGGGGGGGGGGGGGTCGCTGGCATGACTACAAAAATAAAGACTATTGCAACTGTGTGTATCTCATTGAAGTGGTAGAAACATATATTCAATAATGGTTGTTGTGGTGTAGGACATTAGCCCTCCGGCGGAAATGAATATGTATTCTTCATGACCCCTCACAACCACTGCGGTTCTGTTGTTCATGTGTAATTCAGGCCTAACTGCAGTTCTGGGTGTACCATGCTGCAAATGCGATGTAGCTATGTAGTGGACCAAATACATATATTCGTAAGGACTCAATAAATTGCTTACTTGCTTCCTTGCTTGCTTCATTGATTGGTTTCGTTAAGGAGTGTCACATTCTGCAAATGCAAAGTAGAGATTTGCTAAGGAGTGGGAGTGTGGGTGTTTGGGGGTTTAACGTCCTTTTTCCACCACATACGGGTGATATCAAAGACGGGGCAACGATGAAAAAGCCAGCACAATATTTGGCCCCAGCCGGGATACGAACTCACGATCCGAGCAGATTTGCTAAGGAATGCCACATTGCAAACGTACAGATTTTGTTACGGGGTGTCATAATTCTAGTATCTGCAAGGGGAGCCGGGGTGGTCGAATGGTAGAGCGTTGGACTTCTAATGCTCGGGTCGTGAGGTCGATCCCGGCTGGGGCCAAATAGTTGTGCTGGCTTTTTCATCGTTGCCCCGTCTTTGATATCACCCTTTGTGGTGGAAAAGGACGTTAAACCCCCAAACACCCACCCACCCACCCACCCATGTCATATACTGCTTCGTATTTTTAGCTCAATTCCTACCAAGTCCGCTTGGGGCTGTGCACCAGTGGCCTGAACTTAAAAAAAAAAAAAATCATAATTAACTCGTGTCTGCATGGATTTCAATTTGGCTCCGTGGCAGTGTTGCACTTCGATTATACTTCAGGCTCCGTATGTAGAAGTCGGGGTTAGGGATTTTAGCCCCGGGATTAGGGATTAGGGATTTTAGCCCCGGGATGGAGTCTAACCTAGAACTAAACTAGCTCTAGGGTTTTTTTTTGTTTTTTTTTGCTGCCCCAACTCTTTGTCAGCTCCAGTGGTGTTCCTCCCAGGTCATGGGTGGAATCCACGGAGGACTCGGAAGCTGGGACAATTTTTATTATTATGCATGATGATGGAGATGAGGATGATAGTAAGATGATGCTATGGAGGTCCATGTGGTATGGGACTGCGGGACAGGGCCGCATTCCACGCTTCCTGTCATAAATATCCCGGCATTAACAAGGCCCGGGAACTACGGCACCTGCGTTGCCGGCCGTGTAATCATCCACATCATGAGACGTGTCATACCAAGGGAAGCACCCCCAAAGTCGCACCCCATCGGGCCCATAGCACACCCGCTCTGGGTAGGAGCCGACCTAGGTAGGAAAAATCCCGCTTGCCTCGGCTGGGACTCGAACCCAAGTCTCCCGGTCCATGATCCGAAGTGCTAACCACTACACTACGGGGGCCGGTTTGTTTGTTTGTTTGTTTGTTTGTTTGTTTGTTTGTTGTTTGTATGAGGAAGCGGGTGCATTCCAGCAAGATGCCCAAGCCGTTATAGAAGGATGTATTTCTTCCTTTCTTCGCCTCCTTTTTTTCTATATAATTTTGTTACTTGGTTTCTTTTGTCCTAGTCTGGGTTAGGCCCGTAGCCGTGGGTTAAATTAACATCGAGTTTTACATACGGGCCCTGTTTGCTGCAGTTCAGCAGCAGAGCATTCAGGAAGCGGTTAATGTTGCCTGATTTTCGCATACAGGGTCAAAACTAAAAAATGAGTCAAAACGTTGGGATAGTCGTGCACGGTGCGAAATGTGTAAGATAAAAACAGCTCTACCTTCCTCTAATCTGTAGAAGAAAGGATATAAAAAAAAAGCTACAACAATCTAGCAGAAAGCATCATCTGTTTGGTAAACTGAGACACTGTTAGAAATCGAACCTTTTACCCTGTGAATAAATGCATGTGCCAGCCACATGATTCAGCCGCTCAGGCTATTAACTCTAACATCTTAACAGATCCACATTCTCACAGCTTCAGGGGGTTATATCTGTTACAGGTAAGTTATTAAACT
>JACVVK020000183.1:290000-320000 GCA_018292915.2 Batillaria attramentaria | reverse complement strand
TGGGGGGGGGAGGGGGAGGGGAGGGGCAGGAATTAATAGCTGTCAGTTTTATTATAATCTGTTATTGTGTTTGCCCGTTTAGGTTCGTATTTTTTGAGGGGGTAACCAAAATAAACGGGCCAAGCAAAATAAACGGGGATGCCATAAAACGCATGTCCATTCCAAACAAACAAGCTGCTCGTCATATTCTCCGACCAGCAAAATAACTAGTTTTCCTTGAACGCGGCTCTGCCACGCAATCTCAACCCACATGCACCTCCATAGCATCATTATACCATCCTCATCCTCACCATTCATAAAATTGCCCCGGCTTCCAAGCTGTCTTGTTTTTTTGTTTTTGTTTGTTTTTTGTTTTTTTTCTCAGAAGTGTAGAAAGCAATTAGCTCTTCCTTTTAATGCATTGATAGGATTTTCGTTTTATTAGTCGGTTTTAGAAATCGTTTGGGCTCCTTGTTGTATGTTTTTCTTTTCGAATTATTTTCGGCTGATTGAAAATGACAAATCACACTGCCACATATCATACCACCGTTGTAAATAAAGTTCGTACCTTCGATCGTAGGTTCCCTGGATTCCACGGAGCTGGCAAAGAGTTAGAGCAGAAAAACAAAGTTTTCAAAAGCATGTCTGTACAGACCCGCTGCTGCAGAAAATCCCATTTGGGATCACTGGTCATAGATCGGTTGTAACAACATCGTTTATTATTTGCCATTATCTACTCACATCGGGGTGCCAAATATTTTGTTTGTTTGTTTGTTTTTTTCTCGTTGCCCCCTTTCTGATATCTGACACGCTTATGTGGTGGAAAAGGACGTTAAACTCCCAAACACCCACCCTCTCCCGCCCATCTACTCGCATATTCCTGTGTGCCGCCAAGGGCAAGGTTAACCATGGTGGCCAATGGGAAAACTACATCAAGACATCCGCAATACATTCACACTTTTGTACAAAACTACATTCATGCATTCCCTTCTGTACTGTACGCAGCAGTCAGTTGTGAATTGTCTCTTGTTAGGAAGTTATGCTCTGGCCATGTCCTGGTGTCTATAGACTTCTGCAGCAGGATTGGCTATTTCCACGGCGGCGCTCCTGCGTTCCTTATTAACACGCTGTGCACAAGAATGCCGCGTTCACTAATGAGATTTTGCGAAGCACTTACAGGCTGAAAAGCACGTACGCAGATCGACAATAACCCCAAACCTCACCACCACTGTGACCCACCACCCACCCACATCCACCACAACAACCCGACCACCCACTCACCCACCTCCCATCCCTTTCTGGTTGAGCACTTGTTGTTGACATCGTTTGTTTGTTTTGCATTTTATTTCTACTTACGTAGATGTCAAGCAGGGTATTTCTAGTGATGCATATGGTACGCAGGGTACATCTAATAATATGTCTGGCACACACTTTAATTTCTATTAATAGTTTTAGCGTGCGCGGTATTTCTAAAAATAGTGCGTGTGTGTATGTGTGTGTGTGTGTGCGTGCGTGCGTGCGTGCGTGCGTGCGTGTGTGTGTGTGTGTGTGTGTGTGTGTGTGTGTGTGTGAGATGAGCTCCCACAAAAATGAGACAAGGGTGGGTGTTTGTGGATTTAACGTCCTTTTCCACCAAATACGGGTGATATCAAAGACGGGGCAACGATGAAGAAGCCAGTACAAATATTTGGCCCCAGCCGGGATACGAACTCACGACCCGAGCATTAGAAGTCCAACGCTCTACCATTCGGCCACCCCGGCTCCCCCCAAAATGAGACAAAGGGTGATATTGGGCATACAGAGTTACTGACCTGAGTACCCGGAGAGAACCCCAGGACGATCGGCCGGAGTGATGGGTGCCACGTACGAGAAGGAAACATTATTTGCCCCGAGTGGGACTCGAACCTAACTTCCCGCATCGGTGACGAAGTCTTAAGCACTAGACCACCGATCAGCTAAGGGAGATTCGCTCCCTAGAAACGCTGAAAAGACGGTCGCTTATCTGCTACTACTACTACTAATGCTACTGAATCGTATTTATATAGCGCGAATTCTCACAAAGTGACTCAGTGCGCGTTCTCCCGCACTCATACCAACAAATATGCCACACACACACACACACACACACACACACACACACACACACACACACAGAGCTGAATCAAGAGGAAGAAAACGCTCTCTCGCCTACTCTTTTTGAGGTTGCAATGAAGAGCTTTCACAAGTTTTTCAGAGCTAGAACGAAGAGTGCGCGCTGTTTGCAGGTAATATCTGTAATTAGTTTTTTAAAAAGGTGTGTGTGTGTGTGTGTGTGTGTGTGTGTGTGTGTGTGTGTGTGTTGGGGCGGGGGGGGGGGGGCTAAATACTCAAGAACAAAAATTAAAGCACGCTTGTTTCTTCTCCGTCTGAATAACAACCTGAATGAAATTGTTGCACTTAGTTTAAAAAAAAAAAGTGGGAGTGGGTGGGGGTAGGGGGCCCGGGTGGGGGGGGGATGCTCACTGAATATCATGCATAAGCCGATACAAGAAGTACACAAGAAGTAAATCACGCTTACTTCCTCGCATTCAACTCTGTACCATCGGACTTCGCAACGCTAACCCTCTGCACTGACCCGAAATCGGCTAGCCGAGACCTGCCCCGAGACAAGTGAGACAAGTTGTCCCCCGTGTACACACAGAACCGCAGCATGCATGCATTTTTCGGGGCAACTTTGTGCTCCGCCACGAAAAATCCGTGCTAGTTGCGGCAAGGGGGACAGCTCATGCAGGCAATAATCTCTGAAACAGGCTGAAAATATACTGTGCTGGTGAATGCGACAGAACTCTTCGCTTCTGTGCACACTGTGAAATACCACGTTGATCAGAAAGTTGTTCAGAACTGTCCACTTTCCTTGTCATCGAGTATTTTTGTTTTTTTCCTTCTTTGGCACCACTTGTATCGGGGGGAGCCGGGGTGGCCGAATGGAACAGCGTTGGACTTTCAATGGTCGGGTCGTGAGTTCGATCTCGGCTGGGGCCAAATATTTGTGCTGGCTTTTTCATCTTTGCCCCGTCTTTGATATCTCCCTATGTGGTGGAAAAGGACGTTAAACCCCCAAACATATCGTATCACTTGTCTCGGGGCAGGTCTCGGCTAGCAAATTTGGGGTCAGTGCAGAGGGTAAGCGTAGTGAAGCCCGATGGTACAGAGTTGCCTCTCATTGGGTGTAACGACCGGAAAGCTGTCTTTTATATTCACCCAGGACGTTCAGCCAGCTCGAATCATCCCGAATAATCCACGCCAGCATCTCGGTTTATTGACCTCTCTCCGGCTTCAGGCTCAGTGCCCGTACTTCGTAGCGCAGTGTTCCCAATAACCTCATCTTTATGTCATCATCTCAGTGTGGCGAGTTGATCTCCATCATCTTTGCTGGTTCAGTATCTGGGGCTATAGTGCCACCAGGTCGAGCAGGGACAGTCGAGCTGCAGAGCGTTGGACTTTCAATGCTACGGTCGTCAGTTCGAATCCTGGTTAGAAGAAGAAAAAAATGTGCTGGCCTATTCCTCCTTTCCCCCGTTTTTTTGTATCACCCGTATGTGGTGGTAATTTGTTCATGTCCAGTGTGTGACAGAATGTGTGCGATTCAAGTGAGCGTGCGTGTTGGGTTCAGCTCGCGGCGCTTTGAGCCAAGTATCTGAAATAAAGCGACTATATTATTATTATTATTATTATTATTATTATTATTAAAAGGACGTGAAATCTCTAAAACACCCACCAGGTCACATTTGTGTTGGGGAGCAAGGGAGGGCCGAGCGGTTTTGCGTTTGACTGTCAATGCTCGGGTGGTGAGTTCAGCTCGATACTTGGATCAGTGTACCTTTTGTCCCACTAATGTAGGAAGAAAAATTCATGTTCCTCACCCCACCCCACACCTTCCGGGGAAAGTTGCCTTTTGTACAGTGCCATTTCCTTTTCTCGTTCCTGCATGTAGTGTGTGTACTTAGTAACTAATAACCCGGCTTTGCCCGCGCTGATGATGTGATATGTGTGGTACGTGCTTTCTGGTCTCCCTGTTTTGCGATACGTGGTGGAAAAGGACGTGAAACTCAGATTTTCCTAGATTTCTTTCCACCAGATTGTGTTCGGGGTTCCTCTGATGATTTTATCTATGTAGTAAATGTTTTCTGGTCTCCCTGTTTGGCGATACGTGGAAAAGGACGTTAAACTCTGATTTTCCGAAATTATATTTTCCGCCAGAATGAGCCCAACGTTCCCCTGAGGACAGCCGTCAGTATAGCGATGTGAGAATTAACTCTAAATTACAGAGAGAGAGAGAGAGAGAGAGAGAGCAGCTGGATCAAGAGGAAGAAAACGCTCTCTCGCCTACTGGTTTTGAGATGACGATGAAGAGCTTTCACAAGTTTTTCAGAGATAGAACGAAGTGCCCGCTGTTTGCACGTAATATCTGAGAGAGAGAGAGAGAGAGAGAGAGAGAGAGAGACTTTTTATTTATACAGACAGATATCGCGGCCGATCCCGGATGGAATGGGTTCTTTAAAGTGGAAACTTAATTTTTATGCATGCGACTGTACACGAAAGCGAGACTGGCACCGTAAACAAGTCTGCACATGAATTTTAACTCGATTTGGACAGGAAAACCCGAATTTCTGCCAACACACACATACACTTTCCATTTATATATATAATAGATTTCGCGGCGTTTCGCGAGTGGAATGGGTTCTTTAATGTGCACGCTTGATATGTATGACGTGCACCGTAAACATACATGCACAAATCTGCACGTGAATTTTGACTCAAATTTGGAGAAGAAAAATCCACAAACCAAATGACTGCGCACCAGAGGATTTCAACCCTGCGTCCCAGGATCCGCAATCGAGCGTCTTATGTGCCAAATTCTCGCCTAGCACTCAAAAAAACTGTGCGCGGGTTTTTCTTTACTGTTCCATCTTTGATATCACCCTTACGCGGTGATTGAAAGGACGATAAAACCCGAACAACGAAACAGCTCTCATTGGTGGGAGATCTCTCAAGGTTTAGTTCTCATCAGCATCATCCGTGCCCCGGGGCCTGATTGGATTGAAGTAGAACGCCTTTGCTTGATCGATGCAAATGATACATTACCCGGTTTCATATTAGTATGAACAATTTCCTGGTGCAAAATGGGACGGTTTTATGTGGGACAAAATGACGTAGGTGTTTATGGCCGGTATTCAGCAATACACCTCTCCAGAGCAAGCCTTTTTCAGCCAATCAGAAAATTAGGTCAAACTTCCCTGCGGCACAATGGCCCGAAGGTTTTCACACAACAGAGTTGTCTGACTGCCTGCCCCTGACCTTAAAAGAACTGGCTCAGATCAGGTTCACCTCACTTGATATAAATGACTTCGCACAACGATTGGTGGAATTCAATAGGAGTTGTCGCTCTACAGCGGGAATTCCCGGTGCTATATTTACATTAGGTCATGCTGCATGAATGCCTGTGACGCAGTGTATAAATTAATTAGTAAGCTGGTGAGAGAACAGGATTGATCACCAGAGTCAGCTAAAGGGCCAAACTCTTTCAGGATAAGAATAGAGAGGCTCATGTCGTTCATGCAGGCCAACACATCATGCCGTGAACACTGTTTATCGAATAGAAAAGGAAACGGTAATGACTGCGAAGTGGTTACAAATAAAAGTGACATAAAAAGGACAGAAACCACTTAACTTTCACAAAGGACGGCACGGGTCAACGTTTCGGCTGTCCCCTTCCTCAGGACACAACCAAATGGGACATAACTTCAACAAACACAAGGTAACTCTGTTGACATACTGAGATTAACACGGCGAGGATAAAAAGAACAACAACAAAAAGACGGTGGGGGAGACAAGAACAGAAAAGAATAGTAAAAACATCAGAGCACCCATTAATCTCAGTTTCTGTCCTTTTTATGTCGCTTTCATTTGTTTAACTGTTTATCGACCACGCTTCTGGTAGATTGGGGGGGGGGGGTGGGGGGACTGCCGATGTCTTGCCAGTTTATTAACTCTGTACACACCATCCAGACAGCTCATGTCTTCAGCTGAATCACGTGCCCCCCCTCCCCCCCCCCAAGTCCGATTCATCTGTCTACAGAGTTTGTAGTACACGAACTTGTGTCCTTCGTGTTCCCAATGTTCGACACATGGGCAGTGGTCGTTCTTGCACGAAGGACCCACCCTTTGGAACACTCTTAAAAAAAAACCCAAAAAAAAAAAAACACACACGGCATATAGATTCGGTCCCCACCTTTGAAACTGTAGTCAAAACACACTTCAGCTCAGCAGCAGCAATGACGGGCTGGCAGTACTCTCTCTTTTTTTGTCTTTCGTAACACATGGAATTTGCTTCGAAGGCCAGCGGCCATTTCGTATTCTGGGCGGAAACAGCAACTGTCTCTTCCAATCAGAGCGTGGAATTCGAGAAATGCACGAATTGTGTAAACAACGGATTGTTGCATGTTCTCAGGTTCACTGTTTTTCTTCATCTTGGACTTTTTTTTACACTGCTTTTTGTCACCCAGGGAAGTCGGAAAGGGGACGGGGTTGGTAGCGGTGGGGAGGGGGCGAGGCCGGGGGGGGGGGGGCGGGGCCGGGGGGGGGGGGGGAGGACGAGGGGGGGGGGCGTGTTTGAGGAGGAGTCTGGGATTCTGATGGCAGACGGGTTGCAGAGCGTGTTGGGAGGGGGGGGGGTGGGGGTGGGGGTGGGGGGGGGCGGGTGGGGGGTGAGGAGGGTTATTCCAACTGAGAGGCTCAGCTTTAGTTGGTCGGAGGTTCAAATCCTGACAGTGTCAAAGTTTGTACTGACATAAAACACACACAAAAAACAGCAGCTAATATCCTAATAAGTTCCAGATAAGGAGTTAACGGGTGCGTTGTCTTCCCGGTGAAGCATGGCTTCAAACCCAAGTCGAGCTGTGACATAATCTATACATTGTACGTGATACCGATTTTTCCTGGCTCTTGGGATGCTCATCACAGGATTCTTTCTGGACCCTCCGGCTTTCCTGTCCTATAGTGGCGCTGCACCGCGACAACGCGCTTCTCCCAAGGTAAGCCATTCAAATTTCCCGAAAGGTATGATAAACTAGTAAAGAGAAGAAAACAAAGAACAAAACAAAACTAAAACTAAAATAAAAAGAACCCCGACCAAACCAGACCAGACAAGATCAGACCAGACAAAACCAGACCAGATCAGACCAGGTGTGCACCATCGGGATGCGAGAAAAGGTCGTGCAGCTGTCTTTCACGCAGACCAACGCCGATGTCTAGATCCCCCCTGACGCGTTGCTGCTGAGTCCAGCTCCCGATGCTCCCCGCATGCAGTCAGCCCCTCACAGCATGTCTCGGAACTAATGACAGGGACTTGGCACGGACTCCGCTGCCCTCTCTGCTGGGTTCCCCCCCCCCCCAGCTACCCTCCCCCCCCCTCCCGCAAGACTTGAAGCGTGCCCTAAGATTAGCGTCCGGACGAATTAGTGTCCCTGCTGGAGAATGGTGCGAATGGTTTAGCCTCCTGCTGTACAGTTCAGTTCAGTTCACTTCATGGTGGCACGTCTTTGCCTTCGGAAAAAAGCCTGTACACGCTCAACTTTATTTCTCAGACATCTCTCCAGCGTCGTCTTTGAGACTAGTAGACTGCCCCCCAATGTCTGTCTGCTTTCGCAAGGGCCGTGTTAGGCCGCTCTGTCGTCGACGTTTGTCTCTTTGCAGGCGTAATAACACAAATTGAGCTTGGTGTCAAGTGCAGTGTTCGTCTGAAGGACGACGTATCGCGAGTGTGGTAGTTCGTAACGATTTTTGTTGTCACGAACAAGCGTGATTTTTTTTTTTTTTTGCATTTGCAGAGCAAGGTGCATGCCAGGAGGTTGCAACAGGAGGTAAACTGCCAGTGAAGCTGGGACTTTTTACGCATATTGCAAGCAGAGGTGACGTAAGTGGATTTGAGTGAAATGGCTTTCTGGCCTAAACGGAAAAAAAAAACTCCTCGCAGGTGTCGCGTGCCCCTGAATGCTCTGCGCATGGTGATTTTTGCTTCTAGATTGACGCATTTTTAGGGGTGACTAAGATGCCTTAGGCTAATAGGGAATATACAGGCATTTTGAGCCCTTGTGCTCTTGTGCACGCCTGTGCTCTATCTACAGGCCTTTGATGGTATGATAACTGACACCTCGTTCCTGCAAGCCACCGCTCATATTTCTCACTACCTCTGATCTTCCTAGGCGCTTGTCTAGCCAGCAGGATTGGCTGCTCTGTCTTTAATTCGTCATTGATGATTCAGAAATTCACACACACACACACACACACACACACACACACACACACACACACACACACACACACACACACACACACACACACCAAAAGACAAACAAACAAACAAACGAACTAAGAAACATCCAAGCTGGGAGTGGATAAACCAGGGGTTTGCTTACACAGTAGGCTGACGCAGAGCTGATGATGGCATTCGGAAACCGAAGCAAGCTGGACTTCTTGTTATATTTGCTTGTTTGTTTCTTCTTTTGTTGCTGTTGTTTTTTATCTGTTTGTTTTTTAAACTCGAGGAGGATCCTCGTTCCTCATACCCCCCACCCCCAACCCACACACACACACACACACACACACACACACACGCGCGTGTCACCGCATCCAATGCGCCCCAGTCACCTTTTTTTTTTTCTTTCTTTCTCCAAACGCATTGCTGAAACAAAAGGAAAAAAAAGCGCGCCCATCCGAGAGCAAAAACAGAAAGGAAAGCTAGACGGGATAATCGCGTTAAAATCGTCCCTAATCACATAGTTCCGTTTCTATCTGCACCTAATTTTTTTAACTGTATTGGATCCAATCCTTTGTGGTTCTTGCGCACCGGAAGCCACAAGAGGATTACGGGGAATTAATTCAGACAAATCGCATCTGATATTCACCTATTTGTACAGCACGTCATCGACATTAATGGGTATTGAATAAAGTCACATTGGATCTAACACTCGTTTCATTTCCCAGTTGCACGGGCGTAACATACGTAACAGCAATGCGTTACATGTTCGTTTTTCTTTAAAAAAAAAAAAAAAAACAACCGAAATGTCATGAGCCGGCAGTTCTAGCTTCGATTGTAAATCCCACGAGCCTCCTCTGTATTTCCTGGTTTTAAAAAAGATGCTTTTAGCTGATTGGCGTAACAGGGTCGCAAAGGAACCAGCTTCAGGGCCGGATCCGGGGGGGGGGGGGGGGCTCTGGTACCCCCCCCCCCTCCCGGCAGTAGCATCAAACTGTAAGTAATTGTTTAAAATTAAGTTGTAACGCTTGTGTTTAAGTGCCGTATATAACAACAGTTAGAAACTCAAAAACTTCGGTTGTTGTGTTTGGCCATTTACAAGACCCGGGCAATAGGGAAAAAAACAACAACAACAACAACAACAACAGCAACAACAACAAAATTCAGCACCCCTCCCTGAAAACTGATTGATCCGGCCCTGAGCTTGATATGTTTGATCCGGCCAGCTCTACCGACATCCTGCCATGTCAGTCAGTCATTGGTCTGTATATTTATCTCCCTCTGCAGCACACTTCTTTTTTTCTTTGAAGTTGGCTGTGGCCGATTTTATGGTGAATGACTACAGACTAGTTATTTACAGTTTGAAGCATGCGCACATGGTGAGATAATGATGTCATTTTTTCTCCCAGTCAGACGTTCAAATGACTTGAATCGGAGACCATTGGCACTTGTCTGCCATGTAATTTGGACGAGTCGAACTAGTGACGAAGATTAGTGACGAAGATTGTAAAAAATGACGCACAACCAACTCTGACTTCACGAGGACGAATTTTATAGTGCGTTCGGTAATTCAGTCGCCGAGGATTTTCGTAGACGATAGAGAAATGGTTATTCAGGAAGTTGTGACCTAATACTTTTTGTAACAGCCAGGGCCCGTATGTAAAACTCGAGGTTAATTTAACCCACGGCTACGGGCCTAACCCAGACTAGGACAAAACAAACCCTTAAACAAAATTAAATAATAAAAAAGCGAAGAAAGAAAGACAAAAATCCTTCTATAACGGCATAGGCACCTTGCTGGAATGGACCCGCTTCCTGATTAAAAAAAAATAATAATAATAAAATAACCCTAGAGCTAGTTTAGTTCGAGGTTAGACTCTAACCCGCGGCTAAGCTCCCTAACCTCGACTTTTACATGCGGGCCCAGTGTTCTCCGTCTTTCTGTTTCTTCTCGGCATAAGTGAAACAACCCTAAATCAATATTTTCACTTTTTTTTTTTTAACCCGACAAGCCCTTTTGGAGGAATAACACTATTTAAAAAATGCACTTTGACGTCATACAATGACGTCATTCCCCCCCCCCTCATCCCCCCACCACCCCCCGGCTCATAATGATTTAGGATTACACGTCTCTTACAGGCTCATTTCAGCTTTTTATTTTTTCCCACCTCATTTTTTTTTCCACGAAAATTTTCACTGCCAAAGTCTTCTGCAATTTCAGAATCATATCCATGTTTGATCAATACTCAGGTCACAAGTTTTACAACATCTGTTTCCAATAAACATGTGCAAAATCACAGTTTTACTTAAAACATATTCCCAAATAACTTTGGCGATTGTATTTCCAAATGCACTATACTCTGCCCGTCTTTGATATCACCCGTATGTGGTGGAAAAGGCCGTTAAACCCTTACCCACCCGCCCACCCACCTACCCTGCAAATTTGAGTAAACGTCATGTTCGACTCGCTAGTCTAAGGAACCAACGACGAAGCTACCATCAGCGCTGCCATGTTACAATCTGGCACTGCGGTGGACCTCAGAATAATCCGACTAAACAATTGCTTTCACTGAAACATGCATTCTAGTGAACTCGATTAAACCAGGAAAAGGACCGCGAAAGAGAATTACGGGGTAAACACACACACACACACACACACACACACACACACACACACACACACACGCACGCACGCACGCACGCACGCACGCACGCACGCACTTTTTACTCCGGAGTAAGAATTTCGTCACGATGTCAGAATTTCTTAACAATACTTTTTTTTTTTTTTTACTCAGCAGTAGGAATTTTTTTTTTACGATATTGCTTTACGATATTTTTTACTTTGGAGTAGAATTTCTTAACGATACTTTTCACTCCGGAGTAAATTCCCTGGGGAGTAAGTTTCTCTTATTACACCGGAATGTAAAAAAAAAAAAAAATGGAAGAAAAAGAATCGCAGTAAAAATAGTAACATCTCAGCGCCGCCCGTGTTAAATGCACCAAGCGTCAAAGCCCTCTCACATGTCACTCCAGGCGGCAAGTCCAACGCATGAACAATTGAAAGTGCGGACCGGAAAATCGCCGACGCTATTAATTGACGGTATGCAATCAGGCGTGTGCTGCGCGACCCACAAACCCCGCCGTAGCTACAGATTTTCCGCACCTTACGTATAGCACGTGGAGCTGGGAAACTGCCCTAGTTACAACTGTACCAAGGTGTGTGTGTGTGTGTGTGTGTGTGTGTGTGTGTGTGTTTGAGAGAGAGAGGGAGAGAGTGTGTGTGTGTGTGTGTGTGTGTGTGTGTGATAAGCACGGGTATTAAACAAGATGCACGGGTTTATCCCGGCGCTACTCCAAACAGGTTCGGCTGGCTGTTACTGAACCGCTGACCTCAAGATAAAATCATTACTACTACAACTTCCTTCTGAAACAAAATAGTCATCTTCCGGAAGGAGGTCGATTGAAAGAGTAGAGGTTTCATCGTGAGGTCAGCCAACAGACGGCGGTTGCTCTCAGACCTTAGTTTGAGACATGAGCATGCAAGCACAGCCTTGACAATGCAGTAACACGTTAATTACAGTCGTTTTCTTGTTCATAAAGGATCCTTTTTTAAACCAACAAACTGAAATCCATGGAGTTTTTTTGGGTGCTACTCAGATTTGAAAAATGGAAGAAAAACAAACAAGCAACACCGCCCCCCCCCCCCCCCCAATAAAGAAGAAGAACAACAACAAAAACAAACAAACAAAAATCACGGTACTATACTGCCAGCGGCAAATGGCAAAACACTATAAATCCATGACGTCATTCTGTGTCGGAAAAAGACCATCACGTCATTGTCTTTCATCTTGAAATCAGCCCTTTTCCCATCAAATGACCGTCATGGACTTACCGTGTTGTAAGCTTACCATTGCAACACGACAAGGCTGTAGCTGAGAGGAATGACAGTGGAGACTTTTGAATCGGTGCTATGATAGCACCAAAACCCATCCCCCTCCCTCCTCCCCCCGTCCGTTTTGCTTAACATCAGTAATGAGGCTTGCTGACAGCTCCCAAACGTGTGTGGTTGGGCTTTGCGCCAGCCGGTACGCTATAAGTATTCGGGATGTCAGGGTTCCGCGCGCGGGGGCGCCATTTGTTCCACATCCCAGTAAATTACACATTCTAATGAGCCGCTCTGTCAGTACAAGTCATCTGTAGATGGCGGAAAGATGTAATTGCACTGTATAGTGTGTGGCGCACGGTCTGACCCAGTTTTTTGCGTGGGAGTGCTGTCGTCATTTGGTAAAGAACCTAATTGCCACGGATCTGATAACCACTTAGGCCGAGTCAGTCTCGCCCCGTCTCGGTTTCTGCCTCGGCGACCTTTGCCAAAGACGCTGAAATATAGTCTGATGCAGAAGTTTACTTGACATGCATAATGGTTGTTGGACGTAAAAAAGATGCGTTTCTTTGCACATCAGCGGTAGATCGTTGGACTTTCAATGCGCAGGTCGTGAGTTTGACTGCCGGCTGAGACAAATATTTGTGCTGGCTTTTTTCTCGTTGCCCCATCTTTCATATCAGCCAAATGTGGTGGAAAATGACGTTAATTCCTCACGCACCCAACCGTCCTTGTTTGCACAGGGAAGAACCGCCCAGGCGAAGAACCACGCGCTCTCCGTTTGCGCAACACGCAGGGCTTCTCAGTTTTGAGTTGTATTATTCGGGCTCAGTTCTGACATGATAAGTAGAACGCTGACTGAACTACACCGACGTCTGCTGGTTGCGTGAATTTTGAAATGGAACGACCCAAACCTCCTGTGGTAAAAGAGTGACAGCAATACTGTAACATTCGCCACGCTTTTTTGTATCAAGGCCCTGTGAGCCTTCTGTTTCCTCAATGCCAGTCTGTGAGAGGCTGTATCTGAGCCGACGTCTGAGTGAAACAGTGTTAGACACCATGTCTGTGTGTCTAGATGTGGAAGTTAGGCGTGTAACCATCATGCTGAGGATGTGTTGAGCCATCGTCGACATCAGTAGCAACAAACACAAGCAGCAACAACAAAAACACATACGAAAACACAAACAACAACAACAACAAACACATACAACAACAACAAACACAACAAATATGAACAACAATAACAACAACAAACAACACAAAAACAATAACAATAAACACAAACGACAAGAATGAACAATAACAAGTACAAACAACAACAAACATAATCAACAAATACAAACAACAACAAGCACAAACAACAATAACAACAAATGCAAACAACAACAACAAATACAAACAACACACAACAAACACAAACAACAACAACAAATACAAACAACAAACACAAACAATACACAACAAACACAAACGACAGCAAAAAAAAACAAAAAAAACCCAAACAACAACAACAACAACAACAACAACAACAACAGCCGTATTAAAAACAATGCTCCATAAAGTCCGAACCCGAAAAAAACTCACAATGCCTCGTTTAAACGGTTTCAGTTTTATACAAGCGGGCCCAACATAGAGAGAGGAAAAAAGCTAGACGGGCTAAACACATTAACTGGAAACAAAAACGAAACGATTCATTTTGAATCCTATTTACCATTCAGCTGTTGTCGCTGTTGTGGCCGCTACTGCGACAAGAAAAGTTAAACGGATAAACACGAAAACGGAACGAATCATTTGGAATCCTGCTCACTGTTGTTGTTGTTGTTGCTTTCTAGATTTCTAGATAGACGGATGAAAAAACTGGAAAGAAATGATTTATTTTGAATCCTATAGTGACCATTCAGTTTCTGATGTTGTTGTAGTTGTTGTAGGAATGAGGAAATCTAGACGCAAAAACACATCTCAATCGAAATGAAAGCCAAACGATTTATTTTGATTTGTATTCACCATTCAGTTTCTCTGGTTGTTGGAATTGTTTGTTTCAACGAGGAAAATAGATGAATTTTTTTTTTTAAATGAAGTCAAAATTGAAAAAAAATAAACAACAACAACAACTACAGCAGCAACAACAACAACACTAAAACGAGTTATCACGATTCGGTTTGTATTGGTTTTCTGTGGGCGTTGCTGTAGATTTCATGCTGTGGGCGACGTTGTTATTGTTGCTGTGGGCGTTGCTGTTTTTGTTGCTGCGGACGTTGTTGTTATTTCTGTTGGTGTGGGCGTTGGTGTTGTTTTGTTTCCTGCGGTCGTTGCTGCTGTTGTTGTTGTTGCTGTGGCCGTTGTTGTTGTTGTTAATGTGAAAGTTGTTGTTGGTGTTGGTGTCGTTGTTCTTGTTGGTGATCTCTCTCTCTCTCTCTCTCTCTCTCTCTGGTGTGTGTATGTGTGTGTGTGTGTGTGTGTGTGTGTGTGTGTGTGTGTGTGTGTCTGTGTGGTTATGCGTGCGTGCGTGTACGTGCGCGAGCGTGCGTGTACGTGCGAGTGCGTGCGTTAGTGTGTAAGCCTTTGTATCTGCACGTGCTATTCAACAAAACATTGTCGACAAGATGAACAAATAACGAGAGTTTCCTGAAAGATTTAACAGCTGAAACAGCAAATGTAACCTCTTCTCCAACAACTCAACAAGCTCAACAGGATTACCAAGGGCGACAAACAGCAACAGCGGCGCTCCAGACACGAGCACTCTGCACATGCATGCTGTTTCCTCAACCACCCTCTAATGTACTTCGCATTCAAATTGGACCAGAAAAAGGAAAAACAAATCGGAAATGGGCAGACCTTGCTGACAGCGAGAGGAAGATGAAGTAGAAGAGTCTCGAGGGTTTTGTAGACGGGGGTTTGGTGTACTGGAGTATCTGCCGCCTAGAGACAGTGGTCAGCTTTGCAGTTCGCTAAAACAATCAGTCAGTCTACAAAGAGAAAGAAAAGAACGACAACAACAACAACAACAACAGCAGCAGCAGCAGCAGCATGCAAGCAATCATGCAGTATCAACAACGACAGGAAACAGGTAATAAAAACGTCACCACCAACAAGAAACAACAACAACATACACAGCAACTCAAGAACAAAAGAAACACAACCAAACAATAACCCCCCCCCCCCCCCAAGAAAAAAAGAAGCAAAATCGCAAACAAAGCAAATAGAAACCAACAAACCAAAAACATACAAACGGATTCTAGAGCAGGCACAAACCGAACCCATTCAAACCAAAGCAAAACAAAATCTTTTTTTCGGTTATAGTAAAGTGGTAGAGCATTGGACTTTGAATGCTCGGGTCGTGAGTTCAAATCCCGGCCTGCGCAAAATTTGGATAACACTGATTGGTTAAGGTAGTGAAGAGTTTTTGTTTGTTGTTGTTGTTGTTTTTTTTGTTTTGTTTTTTGCTAAACCGTCTTCTGCTTGTGTTGCTTGTTATTCCCTTTGCCGAAGTTCGTGAAAGAGACATCGACCAGTTTCTTCGACCAGTTAACTTACTTACTTACTTAGGCCCTTGGCTCCACGTGGAGCATAGGCCATCGACAACCCTTCGCCATCGCACTCTGTTCTGGGCTAGTCTTGCCACTCCAGTCCAGTTGGTACCCTGCTTACATAGCTCTGCCTCAGTGTCCCGCCTCCAGCTGTTGCGAGGCCGGCCTCTCTTCCTTTTCCCCTGTGGGTTCCATGTCAGGGCTTGACGTGTGGTGCTGGATGCTGGCTTCCTGAGGGTGTGTCCAATCCAGCCCCACTTCCTCCGCAGGATCTGCTTGGCCACTGGTTCCTGCCCCGCTCGCCTCCCACAGCTCTTCATTCCGGATCTTCTCTGGCCATCGGATGTTGAAGATGCGCCTCAGACAGGTGTTGAGAAATGTCTGGATCTTCTGCTGCATGGTCTTCGTTGTCCTCCATGTTTCGCATCCGTAGAGCAGAAACGACTTCACGTTGGAGTTGAAGATTGCGAAGTTTGGTTCTTATGCTGACAACTTTGGATGCCCAGACGTTCTTCAGCATGACCATCGCTGCCCTTGCCTTGCCGATTCTAGCTTGACGTCTCGGTCTGTGCCTCCCTGTCCATCAACCACACTTCCCAGGTAGACAAAGGACTCTATCTCCCTGATGGGCTCTCCACCGACTGTGACTGGTGTGTTGGCAGTGGTGTTGATCTTCATCAGCTCGGTTTTCTTCCTGTTGATCTGAGCCCTGTTCCGGCTGATGTGGCTTCCAGGCGCGTAGTCCTTGTCCTGCATCTGGCTGTGGCTGTGAGGACAGGAGCGCCAGGTCGTCCGCGAAGTTCGAGGTCATCCAGCTGCGTCCAGAGTGTCCACTGTATCCCGTTTTTCCTGCCTGCTGTAGTGGTCTTCATGATCCAGTCGATGACCAGGAGGAAGAGGAACGGGGACAACAGGCATCCCTGGCGGACTCCGGTCTTCACCTCGAAGCTTTCTGACAAACTGGCCAGCATGGGCAATCCTGCAGCTCATGTCTTGGTAGGTGCACTGGATCAAGGAGATGATCTTCCCAGGAACTCCATAGTGCCTTAGCAGCTTCCACAGTGCCTCTCTGTCTACACTGTCGAAAGCCTTCTCATAGTCTATGAAGTTGATGTAGAGAGGGGAGTTCCACTCCAGTGACTGCTCCACAATGATGCGTAGGCTGGCAATCTGGTCAGCGCAGGACCTGTTCCTGCGAAAGCCCGCCTGCTGGTCTCGGAGCATGGGGTCGACTGCCTCTCTCATCCTCTCCAGTAGAATTCTGTTGAGAACCTTGGCTGGCACTGACAGGAGCATGATCCCTCGGTAGTTGCTGCAGTCCCTGAGGTCCCCTTTCTTTGGCAGCTTCATGACGATCCCTTCTTTCCACTGGGCTGGCACCTCTTCCTTCTCCCAGATCTTGCTGAAAAGGCTGTGCAGCATGTTGACGGCTGTCTCTGTGTCTGCTTTGATGGCTTCTGCTGGTATCTCGTCCGGCCCTGCAGCTTTCCCATTTCTCAGTGTCATGATGGCTTTCCTGATCTCCGCCTTAGAGGGCTTGTCACAGTTGATGGGTAGTTCTGTCTCTGCTGGTGGGATGTCTGGTGGTGTTTCAGGGATGGGGCGATTTAACAGCTCCCTGGAGTGTTCTGCCCATCGCTTCAGCTGTTCCTCAGTTGTTGTCAGTGGGTGCCCGTTCCTGTCCTTCACTGGTTTGTCTGTCTGCTGAAATTTGCCCGCGAGCTTCTTGGTCACCTGGTACAGGTCTTTTAGATTCCCTTGTCGGGCTGCTTCCTCTGCTTGACTGGCCAGGTTGTCGATGTAGTCCCTCTTGTCCTTCCTGGTGCTCCTCTTCACTTCTCTGTCAGCTGCTGTGTATTCTTCCTGTGCCTTTGCCTTAGCTCTTCTTGTTCGGCTCGTGTTCAGTGCAGTTTTCTTCTCTTTCCTAACTTCCAGCTTCTGGATGGTATCAGCAGAGATCCATTCCTTATGTTGGGTCTTTCTCTTGCCAAGGACCTCTTCGCATGTGTCGTGCCAAAGTTTCTTGCTGTGTTCCCAGTGTGTCTCGATGTCCATTTCACTGTCTTCTATCAGGTCTTGCAGTGGCTGGAACCTGTTGGAAAGGCTGATCCGAAATGCTGCTTGTGTGTCTGTGTTCCTGAGTAGTCCAACGTTGTACCTGGTCCGTGTGTTGTTGGCGTTGGTGTGCCTCTTAAGCCGAAGTCTCAATGTTGTTGCAAGAAGGTGGTGGTCTGATGATACATCGGCACCCCTCATCACGCGCACATCCCGCCACGATCTCCTGAACTTCCGGCTGATGCAGATGTGATCAATCTGGTTCTCCGTGACATGGTCCGGTGATCTCCATGTGGCCTTGTGGATGCGCTTGTGTGGGAAGATGCTGCCTCCTATCACTAGCTGGTTCAGGGCACAAAAGTTTGCAAAGCGCTCGCCATTTTCGTTCATCTGTCCCAGTCCGTGTGTTCCCATGGTGTCCTCGTAGCCTGTGTTGTCTGATCCAATCTTGGCGTTGAAGTCTCCCATCAGTATGGTCATGTCCTTGGCTCCTCCTCTATCTATCACTGTCTGCAGTTGTTGGTAGAAGTCATCTTTTTTCTCCTCTTCCGCATCATTGGTGGGAGCATAGCACTGGATGATGTTCAGCTTGATGTCTTTTTTCTTGGTGATGAATTTGGCTGTGATGATGCGGGAGTTGACAGGTTCCCAGCCGATGAGTGCCCGCTGTGCCTCCGGTGCCAGCATCAGGGCCACGCCCTCAGTGTGGGGGGCTCCATCCTCTGTGTGTCCAGAGTACAGCAATTGCTCTCCCGATGAAAATCTCAGCTGTCCTGTCTGTAGCCACCTTGTCTCACTCAGTCCCAGTACTCCTATCTTGTAGTTCTTCATCTCTCTTGCTACTTGTATGGTCCTTCCTACTTCATACATTGTCCTGATGTTCCATGTGGCTACTCTCGTTGTTGTCCTGGGTGTTAGAAGGGGGGTCGGCCTTGCAGCTTCCTTTCGGCTTTCACTGCAATGCGTCGTAGGTCTCTGGGATGGAGACCCTTCCTCGCCCAGGTGAATGTCTCGGTTTGTTGCTGTCGATGCTTTTGTAACTTAATGTTTTTTACAGGTAGGGCTGTTAACCCTACGCAAACCCGTTTAGCCTCTTGGAGAGGTGGTCCACATTCGTCTGACCTCTACCCTTCGACCTGTCCAGCTTGGGTGACCCTGCCAGGAGCATGTGCTCCTGCTGGCATAGTTCTCTGGGTCATTGAGGTACACAAGCCACTACCCCACGACAAGGGGTGGACCATGTAGGGTTAGACCAGTTAAGACACGCCTTTACACACACACACACACACACACACACACACACACACACACCATAGCCAGAGTGACTACAGCCACAAACGCTTACCGCTCATTGCGCTCTTCGCTAACACCAATTCCAAGAATCACCCACCACCCAACCCCCCCCCCTCCCCCCCCCCCCCCCCCCCCTTTCTCCCTCCCTCTCCCTTCAACAACTCGGCCGGTACGATCGAACCGGAGGGACTTCAATTTTCGCGGCAAACACCCTGGTCAGGATTAGGTGGCCGTGCAAGGTTCACAAGGCCTGTATTTGCATTCTGTTTTCGCCTCCGTCAGTTCCTATCTAGCACCAACACTGTGTCAATATGTTTTCCACTCCCCGGAACACGAAATGTCTGCGGCACGAGCTCTATTCGAGGGGCCATCGGTCTTGTTTGCGAGTGTGTCTGTCCTCTTTATTATGTGTGTCAGTTTGCCCGGGCCCTTAAACCAACTTAACGCGAACCTTGTCTATTTGTTGGGCAGTGCTCTCCGTCTTCCCGTTTTTATCTGACTGTCTGTCTATTTGTTTGTTTGTTTTGTGTTTTCTGAAATCTCTTTCAGGGTCGTTATTTTGTCTTTAAAGCTTCAGATCACCTAACCACGCAACTTAAGAGATTTAACGGGCTAATTCAATTCAATTCAAAATACTTTATTGTCTGTTTAAGAAAGACTCTAAAAACAGAAAATCTTCTTTGGACTCACATGGTGCTCTGTCACAGATAAGATAAAAATTAATACAGTCATTAAAGATCTTGGTATAAAGCATAAAAACAATAAAATAGGGTTAAACGTTGAGGTCAAACAAAACTTCAGGACAATTTAAAACAAGTAATCATACATAATGTCAAACTCTAAAACTGTTTAACAAGAAAAACAGCTCTCTCTCTCTCTCTCTCTCTCTCTCTCTCCCTTCCTCCCCCCCCCCCCCCCACCCCCATCTCAAGTGCACAAGGTTACGAACGCAAACCGTTTAACACGGTGATGGCAGATGGGACAAACGACTTCTTGTACATGTGTTTACGTGCTAGTGGGACTTTAAAACGTCTGCCGGACGGAAGCTTCTGAAAGGCTGGATTAAGAGGGTGATCACGGTCGTTGTTTATCTGATTTGCTTTCCTAACAAGGGCAGATTCATACAAAGATGACAGCTGTTTTTGATTTTGGCCTATCAGTTTACTAGCAGTGGTTACTACCCTACCAAGCTTTGTTTTCTGCTTCACGGACAAGAGACTAAACCAAGCTGTGATGTTAAAGGAAAGAATGCTTTCAATAAGGCTTCTGTAAACAAGTTGAAGGACATGTGGACTGACATCAAAAGTTTTGAGCTTTCTGAGTAGAAAAAGACGCTGTTGTGATTTTTTGTACAGTCTCTCTGCATGATCAATGAAAGACAGTTTTTGGTCAATACTGGTACCCAAGTACTTGAAACAATCAACCACATCTACTTCTTTCTGATCTATGATAATCGGTTTCAACGAGTCCCTACCTTGTGTGTTTCCAAGAACAAGTTCTTTACTCTTTCCAACATTAAGTTCTAAAAACCGTGACTTCAACAAATCATTCAAGAGATCAACCTGTAGGAAATATTGTGACAGAGAGGACTCATCTTTCAAGCAACCCACAAGGGCCATGTCATCTGCATATTTCAGAAGAGTAAGAACTGGGTCTTTACATTGAATGTCATTGATATAGAGAGAAAATAATACTGGGGAAAGTACACACCCCTGAGGGGCTCCAGTGTTCAAAATAATCTGATCAGACAACACATGTTCGTTCACTCAACAGGCCATCATGAACAGTAGAACTATTTCTCACACAGACACGCTGTGGTCGATCACACAGAAATTTCTGATCCAGAGAACGATGTCCGAATTAACCATTTAAGTCTAAAAGCTTCTGAATAAGAATGTGGTGCTGAATGGTTATTAAAGGCCGCGGACATCTTTGCTAAGCCAGCTTATGGTTTGGAACAGTTTCGCTCCTGAGTGTGCCTTGTACGCTGGAAATACTCTAGCTTGTTAATTAGTAAAGCTCTTAATGCGATACAATGTTGTTTACAGCGCTATGCGCGAGCGGTCGAACATTCAAATTCTTCACTGGTCGTTACACTGCTGGAGCGCTCAGTGTGGTCGCCGCATCATCGTGTACGCTTCAGTTGGCTCAGTCCCAGCATTACAGACGCTGTCACTGCCCAGGTGTCTAAGTGGTGTGATGACAGACATCACGAAAACAGCTCAGAACGATCTGAGAACATTAAAAGGTAGCTTTGATCCTTTTCATCATTTTTTTTTTAATTGTTGTTTCTGTTGTCGTTTTTGTTGATGGTGGTGGTGGTGTCTTGACGATGTTGCTGTTGTTGTTGTTGATTCTGCTGCTGTTCTAAGTAGTTCTTGTTGTTGTTGTTGTTTTCTTTCTTTCTTTCTTTCTTTGGGTTGGGGAGAGGGGAATGGGTTAATTAAAGAAGGCCTAGTAGGTAATGTGGAACATTTTGCTATGATTTTCTACTGCATAAATTTCGTCATAATTATTTGAAAAATCTGATTTTCTTTCCAAAGTAAGTACACACGCGCAGGAGATCACAAAACATCCAAAGCTGTCATTAAAACGTTTTCTGCTCTCAGAGATGGTTAGTAATAATAATAATAATGAATAGTACTTGTTTAGCGCTTAATCTCGCATGAAAGCAACTCATAGCGCCACACACACACACACACACACACACACACACACACACTGACATGCACTACCCAGCCTGATGCAGATTGCAGTCAAAGGCACTGAAACAATGGCAGACTAGTCACAAGTGTGAAAGGCCTGACGGAAGAGATGGGTTTTCAGGTTCGATTTGAACTGGGACAGTGTGGGAAGGTCACGATGTTCGACTGGCAGCGAGTTCCAAACATTTGGGGCGAGGAAACTGAAGGAGCGTTCGCCTGTAGGAACTGGACGAACTGTCCGCACTAAATTCCCTGCAAGAAAGAGAGTTACTGTCATAATTCCGGAATAAAACTCCACCACGACAACATCAACCTTTCTTTCAATACTGAGACGTTAATTAATCTAGAATTGAAAAGGTGCAAGAAAGCCCTTCTGTACATAAAAATCCCACTTCAGCACTCCAGGGTTGCAGCTATTACAAAAACTAACAAGCAAAATGATCACTCAACGCCTAAGGCTGGGTTATTTGGAGAATTTCCGAAGTGTATTTGCGCTTCATTTTCTATGCCTGACCATTTCTGTTTCTCTGAAGAGAGAGAGAGAGAGAGAGAGAGAGAGAGAGCTCAGGGAATATGTGGTGGGAGACCTCTCAAGATCAGGTGAAAAACTGTGTACATGTGATTTGATGCCAAGAAATCTTGAAGCGGATCTCCATTAAAGGACCAGAAAAGGCTAGTAAAATCTGGCACATTTCTCTCAAATTTCTACATCCAGAGAGAGGTTGAAATCAGTTTGAGCCTTCCCGGCTGACGCTCGATCAAATTTCGATTTTTTTTTATCGCTTTTTGTTGTTGTTTTGTTTTCTTTAATCTATATTGTCTTTGTTCTCTACTGCTTTTTTTGTTCTAATTTGCCTTTGTTCTATATTGTCGTTGTTCAAATCGTTTTCAGTCGATGTTGTCTTTATTCTATGTTTTTATATTGCTACCTAGCAGGCTGAATTGCAGAATGTAGATTGCGATCTCGTCAGCTGAGTTCAACTGCAAAACTTGGCCACCTCCAAAACCGTCACAATATCGTGGCTTATATCATTGTAAAAGAATTCTGATGAGGCTGTCTAGAAAACTACAAAGTACAGACTGTACCCACAAGACTGATGTGAATAGGGATTTTTTTTTCTTGGTCTCTCATTGCCTGCTGGCATTAGTTGCGTCTCGCATTTGCTGAAGTCATCAGTAGCTTGTTAGGAGTACACAGTAACGCGTTTCGCATTTGCCTTATAGTGTAGTCATGAATAGATTGCCAGAGTGCAGACCACACACACACACACACACACACACACACACACACACACACACGCACGCACGCACGCACGCACGCACGCACGCACGCACGCACGCACACACACACACACACATCATAATCAGCTCCCGATCATTCTTGCCTGCGCCAAGACTGCCCCTGAACATTTTCACCGAGTTGTTCATTTCGCATATCACACCAGAAAGGGAGACAATTTCGACGGGGTAAATTACGCCATTCTATCACATAACGCCGATGGTGTCCTCAGAGGCCGCTCGCAAATTACTCCACAGCAAGCGAAGAAACCATACAAAGAACTAATAGCGTTTACGAGAATCCGATTACGCGAATCATTTTAACATAACACAGAGACTGGGAAAACGGATGTTTCAGTAGCTTTTTCATTTCTTTCAGTTTTTAGTTTAACACATTGGAAAAGGATATTTGGCTGTTTTCGTATGCTGTTGTACAGTTGCATAAACAGGCAGCTGTCTAGTATTTCAATTCTATTTTTTATTTCCATATTGATGATCGGTGTACGGCACTTTGTTCGACTGGCGACGTTTCGTCTGACAAAATTGTTCTGAATGGTCTTGAAGATGAGTTTAAATTTAGACCGTTACATGAATTTCGTCAGTAGCTAGATAACTTTGCTCTGTATTGGAAATGACACTTTTCTTAACAAGTTTTTAAAGTTTTCCTTGCCGTTAAAACTTTTCTTATTAAAACGCAAAAACTGTAAAATGGAATCACATGGCCCACATCCGAACTGAATAAGAATTTTAAGTGCGTAACTTCAATCTCAGCGTTCAAACATTTCGTATACATTATAATTTACATTGATTCATTGTGGCGACATGAACGACACCGTCAGAAGTAAAGTCGCTTATTCTTCACAGCCAAAGATTAATACTGCATGCACTCCCTCACCGCCAACTACGTTGTTTAAGGGGCTGTAGTTTCGTACATATATACATCTGCAAGGACAATGGGTATGTATCTACTGGATGTATATCCATCTACTGTCGTTTGGTGATTTGGCCTGAGCGCTCTAGATCTGTCTTGTAAGAAGTTATTGGCCAATTTACAGTAAACAGTAATAAACATACCTCCAACACTACACACACACACACACACACACACACACACACACACACACACACACACACACACACACACACACACACATCTTTCTTGGTTTTTTTTTAAGCGAACTGTCAAAAGGGAGTAGTCGAAATTTGTGACAGTCGTATCCCTATGACAAAAAAATCAATTCTAAAAAAAAAAAAAAAAAAAAGCTCAAGAAATCGCCATGAGTTTACTGCTTTACACCACTCTTACAATCCCATGTTCACCGACGTTTTCCCCAGTGTTAACCCCGAGCTGACGAGAAGACAAGTGGTCTAATTATCTGTTGGTGGTCATTCACCTCCCTTTCTGCAGAGCACATAATCCACTCAGCCGTAAAAATTGATTAAGCCTACCAAAGCCGCGTGCTCCAAAAAGTCTTCAGATTGCACGATTGCCTTCATTTTCATCCACAGCTAGTCATTACTGGCCGTTTCTCCCATTTCATTTATTTTCTCCTTACTAGTTTGCACTATTTTGATGGTTCTCCAAGACCTGTATCTATAGTCTCAAATTGGATCGCTTTGGGGGGAAGGGTTTGCTAAGGTCAATGACCTCCTACATCGAAGGTCAAGAACATGTTTACAAGTGTTTGTCAAAAACTGAAAGTGGATTTATTTTTCCCGGAGAGAAAGATTTATCGCTGATAATGCACGAATTGAATTGGAATTTTTTCAATTATTCAAAAGTGTTTCAGTCGGAGACAGAACATGTTATTGCTTCGAGGATGGGCACGCTGTTCCTTGCATTCGTGTTTGCTGTTTGTTTTCTCAGTTGTTTGTTTTCGTTGTTGCTGTCGTCGATTTTGCGAATTTGGTGTGTTTGTGGGAGGGGGAATATTGGTATTTCTCCGTAATAAGGATCGGAGATTCGGGCTTCTACCCATCTCCACCCCCCATCGCCAACCCTTCATTTTTCTGTTGTTGTTGTTGTTGTTTTTTGTTTTGTTTTTTTGTTTTGCCACTGTCTTGTTTTGGACGTGTTTACAATTCCACGCCCATAGCCGTATTACGTGGAGTCTCTTACACGCACAGTTGGTAAATGTGTGCGTGCTTGCACACACGAAGGCGAGCCTGGTACAGTAAACGATCGAGTCTGCAAATGAAATGAATTGTATTTAGTGTGGTAAATCCTTCAAGCAGATTCCAGTACAATGTCTTCACCACTTCACGGGGGATAAGGTCCCCTTGGGTCACGTGACTCGAGAACGTCCGATGAGACGCTAATTTACGAGGAGAAAGCATCGATATCGCTCTATTTCTCCCGAATCGCTGCATCAACAACAAAATCGCGCTAGGGGAGAACACCACGGGGGTAAAAGGGGGTAAACCACTGGTCTGAAAGTCTACAAGGCGCCCGGAATCTGCTAGGAGCAGGAATTTTGTTGGTGCGTCCAAAGAGTGCGAGGCAGTGCGCAAAACAACAAGGGATTGTGCGGACGTGAGAGGAAATGGAAGAAACAGTAAAACTAAAACACCTAAAATCACTGAAATCTTGCAACAGAAAATGTGTTTTTCGTATGGCCGGGGGAGAGTGGGGGGGGGGGGGGAGTAAGGGGGGGGGGATCTTTAGTTTTGTTAGCATTGCCGTTCCTACGACGCGATTACCGCAGCAATCAGATTCCTCATTCGTTGTACTCATCGCGTAGAGCATATCTATGATATACTAACATGCGTTTTACAAATAAAATTGTTATTATTATTATTATTGTTGTTCGAGATGAGTGTAACAGCAATACGCTGTATTCTGATTGGTTTAGAACGGGCAAACATCGTTGGGGTTACTGGCCTGAATTTTTGTTCACTGTCGGCAGATCCTTACGGCAGAGCGAGAGCAGCGCAAAAGCTGATGAAGAAGGAAGAAGTGTGCGTGCGCGTGTGCGTGCCTGTGTGTGTGTGTGTGTGTGTGTGTTGGGCGTGAGTGTCAGCTGGAAGTTATAAGGGCATGAAACTGGAAGTTTGGGGAGGAGGGGGGGGGGTGAAGGGGGGGGGGGGGGTGGGTTTGGGAAGAGGGGGGCATGAAACGAGTACTTTTCAAAACAGCCTTCAATCGATAACCTACGATTGTTTCCATCACGGGAAGCCAGGCCGTGCTGACAGGGACGTTTGTCAAAACTTGACACTGCCGAAAAGTTCACGTCGTTGGAAAAACAATGAAACTTTTTGAACGTCCCCTGTTTCCGCCACAAGTTTATGATTGAGCACGAAGCGAGATTCGCCGCGGGGCACATAATATAATTGCATTTCGGTTTCCTGAGTTTGATTTTTTTTTGTAATGCCTTCTATGCTAAAAGAACATGGGCCAATTTCTCGATAGATTTCTTAAGGTTGTCATAATTTATAGAGGTGCTTTGTGTGTTCAATGACCTCTGACTCTCTTGTTTTCTTGGCCTCTTGCACTTTAAAGGGAAGTGCCAAACGAGAAAAATCGGACTGGTAATTGGATTCTTGGGCCTTTCATGCATGTTTTTGTTTTTCAAGGGACAACTCAACATTTTTATCAGGTTGGTTTTCTTATAGAAGGAAATAGTTGCTGCTGTTCTTCTTAAAGAAGGGAAATTCATCATTTTTTATCAGATTGGTTTTCTTTAGGGAGAATAATTCATCATTTTTCGTCAGCTTGTTTTTCCAAAGAAGGAAAATGTCACTTTTTTAAAGGGACAATATAGACTGTGGAAAGAATGACAGTAAGTGTGTTTTTTCTGGCTTTCCCACACTGAAGCAACTCGAGCGGGAGGCATCCCTGTTTTCGAAAGGGAACAGAAAGAAAAGAAAACTACAACCTACATCGCTCTGATCTGTAACCCTTCCCCCCAAACCCCCGTGCTCCCGACCCCCCCCCCCCCCAACCCTCTCACCCCCACCTCCCCATGACCCCTCTCCCCCCAATAATAGTCTTCCACCCTCCCCCCCCTCCACTCCCCCCTCCCCCCAGGATAGGTTATGGAACAGCTACCCTCACTGAACAGTCTACCCAGACATTTTCAATCCAGACAAAGAGAAAAAAAAGACAAAACAGGTCTGAGGACTGTGCAAATAAATTTCATGTCGCGCAATACAGGAATGACATGGACTCTAGCGTTATATGGTGCTCTCGCAAGAGCAGGGGCCGTATGTAAAAAGTGGGAGTTGGGGAGTTTAGCCCCGGGTTAGAGTCTAACCTCAAACTAAACTAGCTCTAGGCTTACATTTTCTGATTTTTTTTTTTAACAAAATTTATCAGGAAGCGGGGCCCATTCCATGTCTTTCTTTATTCCCTTCCTTTTTTATTTTTTTTTTTATTTTTTTATTTTTTTGTCCTAGTCTGGGTTAGGTCCGTAGCCGTGGGTTAAATTAATCTCGAGTTTTACATACGGGCCCAGCCAGTTGTTAAAGCGACTGCACCCAGTGTTTGTTTTGTTTAAACTGCATCTGGTACAATCAACGCAATCAACTGTACACGATCGTGTAATTTAGCCTGTAGAAACTTAGGCTCTGCTGTCTCTCTAGTGGAACACAGGTCCTTTGTTAAATAGGGAGGAGCGATAAAAAACGATTACATGGCTCAGCTAGTGACGTCTCCTGCGTTGGAGACACGAAAATGGTTTGGTTTGGGTAGTCCGAATTCAAAGTCGGGTAACGGCACCCGTTAGCAGAAGTGATGATCAAGGGACGAAACTCCTGTATCTGATCTGATCAAGACATTGTACTTATAGCTGTTTATTAATTCATAAACTTCTGTCTATTGTTGGATTTTTTAAAGACTTCTTTTATTATCCCTTTCGGGAAATTCGGGCAGCTTCCCCCAGGGGAAGCGCGTCGCCGCGGTGCAGCGCCACACAATACCTATCATATATTTTTTACAATTTTGCTGGGGGATGAAAGCCGGATAACCCGGAGAGAAACCCCCGATGAGCAGCCCGGCAGCCAGGAAAAAACCGGTATCACATATAACAAGCTCGACCTGGGCTCGAACCCACGCTTCATCGCCATGACATTGGTGACGGCCGTTCAATAGCGCAGCGGCTAAATCCGACACGCTACCTATTAGACCACCCCTCACCCATGTATCATACTCCATAACAAACATGACTGTGCCACTTTAGTCAATAAACAAAGTATAGCATTTTTAAGTTGGATGCAGTTGGTTTAACTCCTACCAGCTCACTTAATATCCGACTCTGAAGTCGGATGGGTCATCCCCAGTCCCTGATAAAGAATTACTGCATGATTCTTGAAGCATACTGTTTCATTACGCTCAAATACTCACAGGAGACCAGGAAAACTGTTAGTTTGAGTTAAAATGACAAAACATGAGCCTGGAATGTTGAGTGGTGGTATCTGGGAGCACTTTTGTCCAAAAATGGCTGAACTGATCAGACCTGTAACCAAGCCGTTGTCTTGATAGCAGGACGGTGAGTCAATTGTAATCAATTCGATAGTGGCGAGTGAGAAATGTTGACGCGATGTCTCGTCTGTCACTCTCCCCTTCGCTGTAGGAACGAAATAGTTTCCGGGGAAAATGCGTGTTTGACCGCATGATCGATGGAGAACTTGAAAAACAGAGAGAGAGAGAGAGAGAGAGAGAGAGAGAGAAAGTTGGTCTCCTTTATTGCTATAAGGCCGATGAAGCGAGGGCAAATCACACAATATGGATTTTGCTGGCTGAAATACGGAAAGGACTTCCCCTGCAACTCATTACAACAGATACAGGATTGTACATGTAGAACCAATTCAAATGATTTACTAACACCTATCTCTCTGTGTGTGTGTGTGTGTGTGTGTGTGTGTGTGTGTGTGTGTGTGTGTGAGTGTGTGTGTGTGTGTTGTGTGAGAGAGAGAGAGAGAGAGAGAGAGAGAGAGAGAGACTGACTGACTGACTGAAACTTTATTTTTCAAGGATGAGATAATAGACGCACAAGTCTCTCTTACTATCTGTCCTTGCTACACTAGTAAACATACAAAAAGCATCAGCATCATCAGAGAGAGAGAGAGAGAGAGAGAGAGAGAGAGAGATCTTTTGAACGACCCACGTGCAATTGTTCACCAAATAAAACATTCTGGGTTCCGAGATCTGTGTTCTCTCAGACAACCCGTAGACAACCGCTGCCCGTCTTGTCACAAATCACGCAGTGCAAGCACTTGTTTCAGACGATGCACTGATGTCTCCCACTTCAGATAACCCCGATGGAGGTCGTTGCAGTGACTGATTCTCCGCCGCTGAGCGGAAGCATTTGGGTCAGATCAAGCCCAATCCTCAGCCTACTAATTTATGTTTATTTATCACAGACTTATGTTAGGTCACAGGCATCCCATAGGAGAGAGATAAAACCTTCGTCTGAATTCCGCTAATCGCTCTGCGACACTGTGTATGACGTTAAAGTCCGCCGATAAGCAGAGACGTTTAGCAAGGCAAATACACAGATTTCAACACCTAGACTGCCAATGACGTCAGCTTCTTGGCCGTAGCTGTACGCCATCATGGGTGCGCAAAGAACCATGGATCGTTGGTTCCGCGGTGGCTCCAGGGTGAAGCGCATAGACTCAAGGGATTCTGCCCTGTTCTAGGGTATTCTTTCAGTAAAAAGAAAAACCCGATGCCCAACCAATATCAGAGTAGCCTAGAAGAAAGGAGAATTTGCAATATCTTACTGTGTTTTATGTCCAACAGCCTTACACTTCCGTCAGTGGTAATTTCCGACACATCTTACTCTGCATTCGTCTATAAAACTTAATACTAAAATAACAGAAACATGTGGTCAGCAGCTTAAAGCAAGGGCACTAATTACTGCGCTGACCACTACACTAGAGAACGTCGCCCACGAGCCACCGCGGAACCAATGAGTTAGATCCCACTCATACTTAGTTGGATCCCACTCAGTCATACTTTGCGTGACGCCGATACCCGACGGC